>CAAALY010244606.1:2746-12875 GCA_900617795.1 Protopolystoma xenopodis
CGACCCTTGAATCTCTTAACCCAATACTTTCACTCGAAATGGAAGTAAGCTCAACAATTAGATAAATTGGATTGCTTGTAAGTTTACTGCATAGCATATGGCGCATTCAAACAGAAATACATTTGCGAAACTGGTATAAAAATCTGCATTCGAATCAAGGAACATCAAAGGCTCCTTAGAAAAATGGATACGGAAAGATCAGATATGGCGGAACATATTGCAGAGACTGGACCCGAGATCTATTGGAAGGCAACAGAAAGAAGGGCCTCATACAGTGAAAGCATAAAGAACCGGAAGATTAGGGAGGCCGTCGGCATTCTTAATTGGAAAAATGTAATAAACAGGAGATTGAAATAAGACCGAGTTAGTGATAACTTCGCCCATTGTCTAATCAAACTCGGAGAAAACATGCATGCAAGATGACAAGCAAAAAAGAGACACCTGGATCAAGGATCTATTGTAAACCAGAGGAAATGTGATCGCAAGGAAGAAGAGGGTGAGGAAATTTCGGAAATGAAGCAACGAAGTTCTCAATGAGTGTAGTCAGCTCTAATAAAGAACTACAACTTTGGAGGCCTAACGTTTCACAAGACTAGGGTGAGGGGTTGGGTCACAGAAATTGAGCATTAGGACCAAATTGACCAATAATCCACTTGAGATGCAGCAGTCGACCAGCGATAGATGTTCACAGTTTGCTCAGACAACATGGGTTTAAGCTAGGAGATGGTGCGTGAAGGCAATGCCTAATATGCGCAAGCATGGGAATCATAGTCTAGGCGCTCTGCAGATGAGGTGAAATTGTACATTGGACAATATTTTCAAACTTGCTTGGGTTTCATCAGCACCCTCTCAGCTCCAATCTCTGCTACGGCTTTAATGTGTCCGTCACAGCACTACTCATATTCACATCGAGTAGGCTATTAAATTACCAGTAGATATCGAATAATATCCGTATTTGGATAATTAAAAACGAATAGATGAAATTTCCCTCTATTGCAAAAGTTGGCATCAGCATACCACTAAATTTCACTTAGACTTGCATCCCTAAGTGTATTCTCCTCCTTTTGGGAAGCAAGACTAAGTGAAATTCGATGACATCTTGAGATACGCTCATATGATTGTAGGACATAGTAACCTATCATTTTTACATCACCCTACACATCAACCTACAGCCCTTATACAAGCAAGTGGAGGTTTCAGCTCGTGGTGCTGTCATCTTGTTCTCTAGCGTGCCAAGATAGTGTTTTACCAACAATAAAGTGTCAATAGTAAAAAATAAAAAGTTTATAATTTAACGTGACTGGACCATAGTTTGCATATAGAATACTTATTAACAATGGGATTGATGAAGTAGCCTTACCTACCTTTTCAGAAACATGACAGGAACATCAGGAATTTAGTTTAATGGCCTACCTGTCTGCCTTTTCGTAAATCCCAGTTTTTCTCGATTGCATACTTCCTGAGTAGGAGAATCTAATGCAGCAAAATGAGTTGGATAGGCTGTAGGAGAGAAGAGAGAGGGAGAGATCGGAAGCCTGAAGATCTGTTGAGCAAAAAGAGTGGGCCTGAGCATCCTCGAGTCTGGTTGGGTCACTCACACTTGAACATTGCACATAGAGAATACACAATACCACATACCTGGACATGTATCAACATTTTGGCGAGGAAACAGTTACGATGACATCCACTTTCTTTATATGCCTTAACTCCACTCAACTGTACATGTGTATGATAGGCGCAAAGTAACCAACCTAATCATTGGGTACCTCATTAAATTGGGTAGAGCGAGTGAGTAGGTTTGCAGCCGGCTACTTTTTCTCTCGGTTTAGTATGCGGTCACAATCCAACAGTCTTCACTCCGCGGGACTCAATCCTCCTTCGGCTCCCAATACATCCATTTCACGAATCCCTTACAGCCAACTTTTACCTCGAAATGAAAAGTCAGGGCACATTAATTAATTATAGGATTTTCCGAAACCAAACTTTTATTAATATTCTGATACGATGGTTTCAGGCTTTGACTATGTCTACCACTTGGCAAAGGAAGGCTCAGCGAAGATCCTCCCCAATTACAGGACGGTGGGGAGAGAATCGTTTTTTTCACAAATCGGTGCCTTTAATTCGATGGAATCAGATTCAACACACTGCCTGATTTAAACTGGGGGCCTCTACTTTTAATGGCAAGGTCCTTGACTTCATACAAGACTGATGGCGAATTATTTGCAAATTGAAAGTTTCAAATAATTTTCTGAACTATGATTTATTACTCATTAATAGATAGAGCACAAATGAATTGCAACTGGAAAGTTTTACTTCTATTTTAGTCCCGGTCCCCTTGCACTATATCCAAGTCGTTTGACTTTATTTCATTGACTAATTAATGGTTTCAGGAAGGCCATGAAGAGCCTGTACTGTACAGCGTTGCCTGCCAAAGCAGTCAAGATTAGTTCCAGCATCTAAGTGTTGTTCTAGAACATCTTCGGTACGCTTCGCAGGCATTATAGTCGATATGGTCAAGGAGCTAGGCCCTCCGTAGCATCTAGGTACTACTTGTCTAAGAGTTGAGGAGAACAAGTTACACTGCCAATGCCGACTTCAAGGCAGGCGAAGTGTCTGAAAATGTATCAATTCAACAGTCTGATGCTGCCAGTTACCATCACTTATATGGCAGTGTGCGTTCTTTGAGGTCCCTCTGAAATGATAGACACAAGCCTAAAAACTACACTTGATATATTTTAATTCTCATTGTACCTACTTGGATTTATTCTTTACTCTAATTATTTCCTGGTCTCTCTATATAATGACCAAGATGCTGTGGCCTTGTGTTTGGTCACAGTCTCCCTCAGTTGCGTAGTGTTGGTTTGACCTAGTTTTCATAACTTGTCCGGAGCGACAGAGAGACCTTGTGGAATATACCCAGTCCTACATACTCTGCCGGAGCCGTTATGATAATTTCCAGCATTGACGCTGCTGATTTGGAACACTTCAATATGTTGAGTACAGAGCTATTACGTATTACTTGTCACTTTTGATAAATTGTGACTGGGTTAAAATGAGGATACCTCCTACAGACGATGCTGACCACGTTGCCAGCGGGCCGTCTGAAAGTGTACTAATGCTGGAAATTATTGTAAGGACTAGGACAAAGCACGCCTGACTAGGCATGTTCCACAGGGTCTTCCTGTCGTTCTGGGCAAATTTGGAAAACGATGCCAAATCAACCCCATTTTCTGGTTTGTTTAACTGTATATAATAAGTAATTAGTTGGTCAGGGTTGCTTAAAATGATTTATTGATTGAGAGTTGAATTTGTCCCATAATTATAATAATTGGTTTCATGATGCGAATGAATTTCCCTTAGTCTTGCCTCGCATAAGCTTAGCTTATACAAGATGGACTTCAGTTCTAAATCGCTTAAGCTTCATAGTCACCTATTCTTATTCAAGAATTACTGATAGCATCGAAAACTACTCATGTCGAAATTAAGTAATTTCGTCGACTGCAGCGATTAACACATTTTTGCTTAGTCGACAATCCTCCCATAAATTGTAACTTGAAACAGGTCCTGAATGTCGTTTCTTCCATGTTACTCACTAGCCGTGTAATTGAATGGTAAACGTCACTACAATACTCACGACCCGGTATCTAATCCCGCTGGGAGCGTTGACGAAAACTAGGCGAGGTTTTGAAATTGCAGTCCAGTCCAGCTTGGGTGAGATAGGCGTTTGTGAAGCAAGATGAAGTAAAATGTAATGGCATCTTGAGGCCTACTCATCGCAGTAGTAGTATTGGTACATCTCTAACTCAGTCAGGCCTAGGATAATTGCTAAATAATTGTTGCTAACCCCATAAGTATAGCAAATTATGACTGAAAATCTCATTATTGATGAAAATCTCCACCTAATCACAATTTCATGTGCGTGCCCACAAGTCCTATCAACCTCCCTGTTGATAGTACCTGTTGCCTTGTCCAGTTCACCCGACTGACTGGGACACTGTAAACTCAAGCTGCCTTCAGTATGTTCCAGCAAGAATGACCGGCACCTTGGAGACAAGGTTGTCTACCTTGCTACTAACTTAAATAAATAAATTTCGCATTCAATTAATTATGCTATACACAACTTCTCTTCTGACTTGGTTTTATCCAATCTGGCCTAATACATAAACGGATGCTTGTGTTTAAGCAAATAACTGGCCGGCAGGGCAGGAAGCTCTATTAAAGCGTGACCAATGTACAGTGAAGAGGTAACAAGCATAAGTGGCCTCAAATAAGTCCTCACCTAGAATGTCTGCATCAATTATGTATAGGGAGGAATTTTTCGGCTCATAGGCCACATTATAAATGATGTACATTTTAATATAGCAGTAAGTCACATTCTGGTCAATAGAAAATAAACAGATTTACAAGCGCAACAATTTCTAGACGTCATTGAAGAAAGAACTTACCTCCACGGGCTCGCAACTGATGGCATCTCTAAGGCAAAATAGACCTCTTTGACTTGTAGCGACACAATCTTAGGCGACATTGGGGTAAACAAGAGTACAAAATTGTGTGAATATGTAGATGGGCCACATCAAATTGGGTTGAGAGAAAGAGACGCAGCATTAGAAGGTAGAACGAAAAATAGAGACGAGGAGCATTGCCACAGCGGTTGAACAGAAAATTGGTCAAGGGGATTGCCTTCACTTGTTACTATGATAAGTGATGATCACACCTCTCACTGACGATGGCGGCGAAACGCCGCCAAGTCAATGGTCTGAACATGTAAATCACTAATACTACGGCAGAGGACACAGGACTAGGTACGACCAAGTTGCGAATATATGAGTTGTGTTCACATTATTTCGTTAAAGGAGTTGAAGGATTGGTAGCTGATTTTTTCTACAATTTATATTAGTAGCGCTGACATTTCCAATGAATTTCACATAGCATTGCTTTCTCGAAAGCTGTTCTCACGCCGGATGGATTTCAGTCTCTACCTCTACCCCAAGCGGGAGTCGAATTACGATAGCGCAGTGGGTAAGCTCGACACGTTAACCACTCGGCCACATTGCCACGATTGCCCTTGGGTTACGAGGCAGATGTGGATTTCAAGCACTGTGAGGCATATTCCATATCACATCCTTCATCACCCCGAACGAAATAGGGTAAACACAGCTCATATATCTGAGTTACAGGTTGTCTCGAAAGCCTACTCATTTACGAAAGAAGTTGCGAATACAAGGTCGAACCAAAACGAGGGCTAAACGAGACTGCGACCAAATAGAAGGTCACGCCATCTTGATCTTCATATCTACGATGAGCAACGTGAGGAATAAAAAGTAAGTAGGATCTCAGCCTGCCATCTTTCTTGGCTGAGTGTTTTTTGTGATTGTTCTGGATTCTGGCTTTGACGATGTCTGCCACATGACAGATGATAGCTCAATACGGAGTCTTCGCGGTCTTCTTCGTACGAATCAGCAGACAAATTCCCAAGACAACCCTCCTTCGGTATCGGATGCGACCAATCTACGAGTACCTTCTCAAACGAAATAAAAAGTATGCCAGTATCAATCTGCTAGTGGATTCTTCGAAACCCAGCTTCTATTCGTATCTCTTCATAACTGATAGTATATTTTACTTACGATGTCATTAAATCCCATTCTGCTTTGGTTCCCAACAGACCTTGTCCCAGTCTTATGAGCGCTACTAACAGGAAATGAACCTGGCTCGTGCATGTGAGCTGTCAGACCTCATATTCGCCCACCAATCACACGCGACTTCCAAGGTATGCCAGGTCTATTCTAGATAACTTTTATATTGATATTGCTAATTAGGAAACCAGTATTTGCCATTACAATCGACTATGCTTTTTTATCCTTGATTAGTTGAATTAGACACTGTCGTAGATATATCAATAGGCTACAGTTGTACAATACTTAATGATTTTATCGAAACCTAGTAGGTACTTATATTCCTTATATCTTCCGGTAATTTGTTTGTCAAAACAATTTATTCAATCAAAGTATCAACCAAATATTCCCAATATTTATAAAAGCGAAATTGAGTCTTCTTCCCAAGATAGGGCAAAGGTAAACTAGAGGAAGTAGTAACCTAATTTTTTCTTTATAAAAGGGCTTTTAAGTCTACCAGTATATCATGTATATTAGGTATATTCGTCTTATTTAATTGAGATGATAAAGAAATACTGATTGAATATTCCCACAGTGATATAAGTAACCTTTACGTTTTCCTTGAATTTCGCATAATGATGCCTTCTAAAAAGGTATTCTCATCCAGGGTGGACTGTCGTTTTGACTTCGTCATGATATCATCAGCACCTCCAGCTGAACTCGAAGAATGGCAGCGTATAATCTCGCCAAACTGCCACAGATGTGTTTGAGCCAAAGCTCAGATGTGAATTTCAAGGAAGGCCGGGTATTTTCCCATATTACATTCTGTGTTGGGATTGTCTGTGAAGCAAATTTGCACAGCTCTTATATCTGATTTACTGGTAGTCTCGAAAGCCTGCTCGAAACGAAAAATAAGTAATGCCTTCGACTGCTATAACAAATATAACCTTACTTCATCGACAATCCCACCAGATAATGTGATATGGAAAAATGCCTGGCCTTTTCGAAAGTCGCAGATGCCCTGTGACCCTAGGATACACGTGACGATGTGGTGTAGTGGTTAACATGTCGAGATTATACGCTACACTGTCATGGTTCGAGTCCCATAAGGGCGCTGATGAGAGCAAGGCGAGATTGAAACTACAGTCCACCTTGGATTAGAATACCTTTTGATGAGCAAGGCTATGTGAATTTTAATGGAAACGTACGGTCTACTCATATCCTTGTAGGAAAATTATATGGCCTGATATCTGCATTACCCTACACTTTTTCACATGCTAGCCCCATGCCTACATCATTAATCTTTAGAAAATCGTATAATACCAGATTTTATTTTTCTCATCATGAAGTTGCCTAGCAATTTTTTAGAGATAATTTTGATGGAAGAGACAAATAATTTCTAACATACTGAATAAAGTTACTTTTCTTCAATTGCAGGATATGGTAGATATATAGTTAAGCACATTTATTCAATTTAGAGGGGCCTCGGAGATATGGATAGATTAATTCACGGCATAACCTTAGTTTTAAGACTGCTCAGTTTGTTCAAACCTCGAAATTACTTTTACATGGAGAATAGCTGATGAGCAGACGCTAAGACATTCAACGGGATCTTATTTAGCTCCATTTTGGTGAATGATCAAGTGGCAAAATTTGAAGAGTTTCTACTTGATGCAGAAAGGTGAAACCTAAATGTTAGTTAGGAGTATACATTATTGTATTTATATTTATCAAAATCGATCAAATAAATTCTTATTTCTAAGCAACACGAGAAAGTAGTATTGAGTATAGACCAAATAGATTGTTTTAAATAGTCTATCCTACTTTATTTATAACCCATAAGAGCTTCGAAGGGAGGAAGACGAAGATGATGTGGCCTCTATATTAATCACATTCTCCTTTAACTTAATAGCATTGGTTGGTTCTCATTTTCTTATATTGGCTTTGTTGTCAAGGCGAGCTCAAAGATATGTCAGTCATGATAATTTTACATGTATCAAATATATGGTCTGACACTGGAAATTATTATGAGCATTGTGGCATAGGACTCCGAACTAGTTGTCAACATTCGAGTCACACAGACAGCACGACTAGGCTGCCAATCCTTAAGTGATAAATTAATTGTTTTCACAGCGGATACTAAATGTGGGGTGAGCGGAGCCATTAAAAGATATTTTAGAACAAATTTACTCCTCTTTCATTGCTTCGTTTCACCTCAGACTCTTGGGTTTGCAAAGCTGAGCAGGGAAGTTCAACCAAGGCTGTTCAGCAAACGACGCATATATGAGGAAGAGCTGAGTTTCGAAGAATTCTTTAGCGATTTAATGGGACACTATATTTTAGGGGAGCTTCATTTTGAATGAAAATTCATGAAGAAGAGATTCGTTTGTCGATTTCACCAGATGAGGACGGATGAAAATCGTTGTACTGCAGCCGTTCGGCTGAATCTCAGGAGATTCATCGAAACCAAGTTTCTCTTCGTATCTACACTATATTTTATTTCGAATAAAAACTTGGTTGAAAAGAATTCGTGGCGTAGTAAGTCAAGGACTTATTTGCACAATCAAACAGTCCTCACTCCGCGACAATCAATCCTCCTACGGTTTCCGGTGAGACCAATTCACTAATTCCTCCCAACCAACTTTTCCTTCTAAGTGGAATGTTGAATCCCACCCGCCAACACAAAGTCTGCAAAATAGAACCTTTGCATTTCCGAACTCTCAGCCAGTCGATCGACACATGTTCTATCTTGACCATGAGCCCAGAGTTCGGGGCACTACTCGGTCCAAGGTTCACCCCAGTTGAGATATGCAAATGACCTCGGTTAGTATTGGAGCCAGACATTGAGGAACAGACTGATTATGCAAATGACACCGGACACTAGACAGTCTTTGGCGTTCAATGTCAATCCTGCCATCGCCAATTAAAGCTCGTTAACGAAGGGAACAGAGGGCAGATGCTTGATCAGATCCTCAGGATGACCATCTTTCACAGCCGTCATAATCAACAAGTCATTTCGTCTGAATTCTGTAAACACCATAAGGACAATTGTGTCCCGAGATGTTGAAAATATACATTTTAGCTTGGCCTGATGCCTGGGGTGGAACCAGAATGTAGTTTTCTGAATAGTCTGTAACCTCTTGAATAAATACTTTGTGACTTATGGTCTCTTATGCTGATTCAGAGACTGGCAGTGGAATTTGCTTCCACAATCATATAAGTTGGCCCCACGATACCAATTAATTTCTTTCAACTTTGCCTCCAGAATGTTTTCTCATTCAGACCGGATTGCCATTTCGACCTCGCCTCACTCTCTCATTAGTCTCCTCAGCGGAATTCTAACTCGGGAAGTTCGCGTTATGTAACGATACATCACCACTCCACTGCATCCTCATGTGGATGAAAGGAATACATAGTGCAGATGTGACATTCAAGGCCTGCCAGACTTCTCCAAAATCACATTTTTATAGTGAAATTGTCGATTTCATAAACTCGAAAGTGCCGTCCTTCCCTAAATTACCTTAACCAACTTAGAGAAGGGTGGCTTGACTATTCTTAAGCAGAGGCATTTGTGGGAAAGAACTGGTTTAAAGGAGTAGAACGATGGCAAGTATGGCTGGCTTCGATAATCCGTAGTTGGATTGCTTAGCTACCCACGATGGAATGAAATGCAGCGAAATTTCACCCAGCAACCTGTTTAGTGCTCTTTTCTTGAATAATATCTTAGTCACCCTAAGTCATTTAAGGATTGATAAGTGAGTTTTCTTACAAGCATATGAGTAGACTTTACGATACCATTAAATTTCACTTAACCCTGCATCCTAAGAGGTATTCTCATCTAGGATGGGCTGCAATTTCCACTTCGCCTACGTCTCATCAGCATCTCCAACTGGTTTCGATACCAGGTTGTGAGTATCGTGGCCACATTACCACTCCACGGTTATCAGTGGGTCACATGGCAGATGCGACATTCAAGGCAAGCCATGCCTCTTCCATCTCAGGTTTTGTGGTGGGTTTGTCGATTACGCAAACTTTCGTTTTCTTACTTTCGATATAAATAGTTTTCGAGACTATCATTAGTTCTTGAATAAGAGTATAATCGTTGTTAGTGGTTTAACAACGGATAGTTAAGTTTTTCAACTAGGCCTTGCCTCCAAAAATTAAAATTTTATGTTTTCTTAATATCAATTCATCTTATTATAGGAAAAACCAATTATCAGTCCTGAAATCACCTCAAGCTACGTCAGGTGACTGCGACCAAACAGTTAAGTTCTTGTTCAATATTTTTTAATATTTTCGCAAACTACTTATATAGATAATTAGGACATTCAATCGATGGAGTCGGACCAAGTCCACGGTCCGACTCTGGAAATTATCTTGCATACTATGGACTCCTGACTAGGTGCGTTCCTCTAGGTCTTCCTACCAATATGACCGAGTTGCGAAACAAATAGCTACCAAGCAAACTTATGTTTGCCTACTTTTTAAATAATTAGTTTTCGAGACTTTCATTATTT
>CAAALY010244608.1:2484-12868 GCA_900617795.1 Protopolystoma xenopodis
CAATTAATCAAATTGATATTCGAAACTCATCGGATTAAATCACATGAGACCAAACTCCTTATGATTTTTGAACAGCTTCCGAATTATATTGCCAACATTACCCAACATTTCCCACGTATTACACAGGATCAGGATTGCTATGAATAGCTCAGACAAAGGATCATTGAACTCAATACTCCTCCAAAACAACAGAGAATGGAATCTTTATTAGAGACCAAGATTTTAGAGATCAGAAACCATCATTCCTTTTGGCTCGCTTACGAAAACATTCCGATTCTGATCCTCAAGTTGAACCCAAATTTCATCATAATGTATGAAAAAACTCCCGATCAAAGTCCATATTGCCTTGAAAACCGAAGGGACCCAACTTTGGAAGAGGCAGCTAAGACCGCGGATGACTTGATAGAAGTAATCTATCCAGGAACACATTCTGTTACCGCAGTCCACTACAAGAGCACACTAGTATTCGAAACAACCATGGAGAGAATGCTAGAGACATTACAAGCTATGCAATTAAAATTGCAGAAGAGTCTTCTAACCTCTAACTCCAGGACACGATTACCTCCAACTCATCATCGTCCAAGCTCGAGAAGATGGTGTTGGAAACACAAAGATTTCGGATTTCGAGGAAGTGGTTATGTTCCCCCTTATTTTTGGAGGGCTGACCAGAAATATAATTTTAAAAACCATCATGATCGGGAAGCTAAGAACCCGGCAGGTCTTGGCGACCACCTGTTCGGGAACAGCACGTGTCTGTCGTCTTCTTTTTGTATACGATAACAGAACAAGTACGAAATACCTTATTGAAACGAGAGCCCAAGTCACTTTAATTCTTCCTACAGCGATCAAGAGAAAACGCCAAGATCCTTTATCTTCTTTGGAGCCGCCAATAACACAGAAATTAGGACATTCTGTAGCAAAGAAATGTACATAGATTTTGGTTTCCAAAGGTTGCTTAAGTAAAGTTTCGCTGTTGCGGATCTACTTTTCGCTCTCTTTTGACTTAATTTTATCAGGGGACATAGACTTTGCGTGTACCCTGTTAATAACAAACTCGGAGATTCATTATCCAATCGCTGTATCTATGCCAAACCGGCTTATTCGTATCATTCGTTTCAGGTGTTTAGGACGGACAATTCAACCTGGAACGAGCTGCTGCCCTTCATAACCAAGCCTGTTATTCACAGTAATGCATCACATCGAGACTACCGATCGCCCAGATTTACACCGACCTCGTCAAATGACCCCAGACAATCTAAAGGCAACCAAAGTTATGTTCAATTATCTAATAAATGCTGCTATCATTTGTCCATCAAAGAGTGCATGGGCGTCTCCACTTCATTTAGTTATAACGAAAGGTAGGAAGAATGGGGGCCTTGTGGTGATTTCAGAAGGCAATGGTTCAGAATGCAATGGTTCCAGATAGATATCCTGACGTGGCCTTAGCCCTAAAATGCAAAAAGATTTTCTTCAAAGTTTATCTAAAAGCTGCCTATTTTCATATAAGTATTTCCCGCGTGAATTTCGCCAAATGGATTATATCGCACAATTGACTAGCGATGTGAGCTATGTAACACAAACAGACAGCGTCGTCGCAAACACCCTTCGCGCATTAACATGGCCTCTGTTGTATCTGACGCTAGAATTGATTATCAAGGAATGGAAAAAACACAGGAACGGGAATGCGGTCAAATCACAGCTTGCCAATGGCCCAAACTTACAATTACACATGTAGATATGCCAAAAGGTGCCAAGATCTGGTGTGATCTGTCAACAGGAAAAAATTGTCCCTTCGTTCCTTCCGCCATACGGAAATTGTTATTAAAAGCCGTTCATAATTTGGCACATCCAGGTCTACGTCCGTCCCGTAAACTACCCGTAAGCCTTTTTTTCTGGCCAGCAATGCAAACAGACATCGGCAAGTGGACTAAAGCCTGTCCAGTTTCCTAAAATAACAGGGTGCATAGACACACCAAAGCTCATATTGGGAGTTTTGAGCCAGTTTCCGAGACCTTCAACCACATTTACATACAAATTGTTGGTCCCCTTCCGCCTTCTAAGGAAACCGCTATCTCCTTACCGTTATTGACTGCTTCACATGATAGCCAGAATCTATTCCAATGCCAGACATACAAGCAGCGAAATTTGCGAGAACCTTTGTCATTCACTAGGTTTCAAAGTTTTGCACTCCGGCAGCCATCACAACCGACAGAGGCAAGCAGTTTGAATATGATCCTTTTGTCCATCTATCCAAATTATTAGCAAGGAAAGCGATTTACATGTGCGCCTACAACCCTCAAAGTAACGATTTGGTAAAACCCTTTCATCGTCAGCCAAAAATCCCGTATGAGACACTAGAGGAACTCGGGCAAGTGGACAGACAATTTTTCTTTAGTCCTGTTGAGCTTATGGACCACGGTCAAAGCAAAAACCGATTTCAGTCCAGCATAAATGGTTTACAGATGTCAGCTACTATTGCCCAATGATTTTGTTGCCCATATTCACGTTGGAAAACCATCTGCTGATTACGTTAGAAATTTGACCGTTATGCTGGAGAAACTACGCAGCATACTTTTCAGACCAACTACCTGCAAGTCGGAAGTGCCTAAAGACCGTATAGTTTGCAAATACGTCTAAGTCAGAGACGACCGAGTATTTCCACCACTATCCACATAATTTGGTGGCCTCTTTTGTGTCATCTCCAGAAACGACAAACACTTTACTTTATTAACAAAAGACCATCGTGAAGTGCTGAGCACAGACAGACTCAAGCCTGCAAAAATTGACTAATCAGAAGGCATTCCAATAACAAAGAGCCTATAGAGTAAACCAATATTGAGGGGAAATAGAACATAACCCAGACATCCTATGCAGCTGAGAAACATGGTCAATTTTGTATTGGGAGCCTAATGCAACGCTCAATTTCTTTATTTCTGAGTCTATCCCTTTCAGATTAACCTATGTAGGGACTTTTAATCAGTTTGGCTACATTTCACAGTTATCTCTCGACTCATGCAAAACCAAGCAGGGCATGACTCAACGGCACTGTGTCCCAGGGGGACTAAAAGAATCTAGTCACCGCATCAAGCCTCTCCGTTGACGCAACCAGAACGTGGCACTAAAAACACACAAAGGCACTTTTATTCAGATACTATCCAGACTAATAATGATTGCCGTCGTTAACCTCTGTGACCGAGCGCTAGCATCTTGCACGAACACCACACTCTATCATCGTCTGAGTCTTTCCCACATCGAGATCCTCAACATAACATTCCTTCTTATATACAAGATACTCTGAGACTCGTTTTCGTGTTCATCTATACAAGCCTGGGGTATTCTATAATGTAGCGCGAGGCCGAGCACATGGTTATAGTAAATATTTCTATGATCCTTGCATTGTGTGTGTATATTTAGTGTTCGCATATCCTTAAGTTTGTGCAATTTTTACTTCTTGATTTCAAATTATTAAACAAATTATTGTATTATGTGGACACTTCGGATTAAATAAAGATTATGTGGACAATAATAGAGCTATAAAGCATTTTAATATTACTTTAAGGCTGTAGTGACATATCCTTCTTAGTCCTCACTTTAGCCATAGCCTGACACTCATATAACTCAAACCCTTTGTGAGTATGACCCAACTGCAGTCTCTGCTCATGTTAACCAAACAAATCTCTCCGCTGTATCAAGCCTACTCTTCAACATATTTTGAACTAATTAGAAGCCAGAGTTTAAATCATTAAAGTCCCCGAAGGAAAATGTTTTGGACCTGGAAATTTTCCCCGAGCCCTTTCTTCCTTGGGGTGGCCAGCTCCCGTCACATAGTGCCTAATTCACACATTGCCTTCGTTCATTACTATTACTCTTACTGCACGTGTTTGCCTCAGCTTGGGCTCGTGGAAAGTCCCTACTTTAGCCTCAATTATAGCCTGGAGACTGTCACTGACAATGTCGCATCGTCAACCTTGTAGCTATATTCCTGGATGTAATACACGTGCACTTTAACGTTTTTTTCAAGTGTGTGCCACTATATTATACTCCAATCCTTTCCTCTTCCGCATCCGCGCTTGTACAGGTTATTCGGACATTCCTAAAGCAGCTTATCCACATCAAGCTTCCGAAGCGTCTTTTTTACTAGAATCTTTAGGTTAGTAATTAGACTTTTGTAAGTTCTCTTGGTTAGTACGCTCAGATAAATTTTACATATCCATCCTCCTTCTCTTTGCGCCTTTATTACAGAAAGCATATAGTAATTAGCTCTGTAAACCTTCTTATCCTTATACATCTTTGGCACCACATTCCCCAGTACTTTATCTCCTTATTCGATCGCAAGGCAGATCCCGAAGTATAACTATACCCAAAGTGGAAAAGAATGATAGCCAATCCACATAGTTGGAGTCCTGGAAAATAAATCAGGCTTCGAAGGTATGGATACCAAGATGGTATGGCCTTTTGTGTGGTCCCAGTCTTCTTTTGTTATGTAAAAGTTGCTTGATCTTGTTATTGTAACTTAGTCATATAGGTAGGAAGACTTAGAGGAATGCACATATTCCGGAGTCCATTGCATGCAGGAACATTTCCATAGCCAGACCGTGGGCATAGTACATTCTCAGACGTTTTGCCGGCATCGTAGTCGGCATTGTTAGAGAGTCTTGCTATTAATAGTACTACACTACAACTCGTCAAAAAGATAAGTGAAGCCGATCCTTTGACCAAACATGTACTAAACAGTTGTATATGTCTCCTTCTGCCCTGGGCAATTCGCATTTCCTATATCCTCGTATTACGCCTTCACTGTTACAATTTTTACCGTGCTTATCTTAATGTGGTATGGTGTGTGCTTTTGAGCGGCATTCATGGGAACTTATCATACTCTAAACTAGCTTTCTCACACTCGTCCTAACCCACTTTCATCCTTGTACTAGAAATGCTGATCAGAATCTGTCATATTGCTACGCAGTCCTCTTTCCATAGGTCTTAACAAAGTATCCCTCTAGCCCCGTAGGATCCTTCTGCTATCTCCCTGGTTCAAGTATTTCACTCGACCCCTGCCACCCCATCTATGCTACTTGAGGTGTTATTTCCTACATTCTCCCTCTAGAAAATTAACTCGAGGCTAAAGCCTCTGAGTAATTCTAATGCTCAAGCTTTTGCTTCATGGACCACATCTATGTTAAATTAGGCCTACTTTCAGCCAACTTGTTCTAGTTTTTGCCGCGTCTATCCTATTTCTATTCCTAATACCAAATCTATGAATTCTTATATCCTAGTTTCTTGTGTACTAACCCACAAATATTGTGGTACTGCTTGCTTAGATTAGGTTTCATGTTGAACCACAACATTTGTGGGTTATCACACAAGATACTAGGGCATAGGAAGTCATAGACTCAGTATTAGGGATAGAAACAGGATAGATTCGTTGGAAACTAGAGCAAGTTGGCTGAAAGTAGGCCTGATTTACCATAGATGTGGTCCATTAAGGAAAGGTTTGACCATAAAAATTACTTCGAGGCTTTAGCCCTGAGTTAGTCTTATAGAGGGAGAATGTAGGAAATAACGCCTCAAGTAGCATAGATAAGGGTGGCAGGGGTTGAGTGAAATACTTGAACCAGATAGATAGCAAAAGGATCCTACGGGGCAAGAGGGATACTTTGTTAAGACCTATGGAAAGAGGACTGCGTAGCAATATGACAGATTCTGATCAGCATTCCCAGCACAAGGATGAAATTGGGTGAGGACGAGTTTGAAAAAGCCCTCTTAGAGTGTGATGAGTTCCCATGAAAGCCGCTTAAAAGCGCACACCATACCACATTGAAATAAGCACGGCAAAAATTTTAACAGTAAAGGCGTAAGACGAGGATATAGGAAATGTGAATAGCTTAGCACATGTTTGGTCAAAGGATCGGCTTCACTTATCTCTTTGACGAGTCGTAGTGTAGTGCTATTAATGGCAAGACTCTCTAGCAATGCCGACTACGATGCCGGCGAAACGTCTGGGAATGTACTATATCCACGGACAGACTATGAAAATTAGCATGCATGCAATGGACTCCAGACTATTTGCGTTACTCAAAGTCTTCCTACCAATATGACCAAGTTGCGAAAACAACGTCATACAACTTCTGGATCAGGCTTCTTTTTCCTTTTGAGACTTTTATGGGATGATTGCATTAAATGTGGTGTATATTTATCTAAATAAGCCACATTATAATGCATTGAATAAGGATAATTACAAATTTTTTGATATAATTACGATGACATAATTCATGAATAATGCTAACTAAAACGATGGTTCTTGCTTAGCCTAATAGCTTAGAACCTTGCTCTTGGCTAATTTTGAGCAAGCGAAGTGAGTATGCCAGTAAACCTTTAAAGTTTTATTAGCTTATAGATGATGTTGAGGGGACCTTAAACTAACTGTCCAAAAAGATTACAGAACTATCTAACAGACATGCTGTATAGGCCTAGATGCTCAAGGCTGCTTAATTTATGGGTAGAATTTATGTATTGATAATTGGTTAAGAGTTTGCATTATGGGCTGAGAGAAGGCTGGGGAGTTAAACTGACGCAATTATATGTCTAGTGTCCTTACGTATAAATGCCTTAATCAGTTGCTGTTGAGTAACATCATTAGTATATAAAAGTGAAATCGTTTTTTATGCTTAAAAAGTGCAAGTCCAAAATAAATGTTGATTGCACACATCTTGTATAAACACTCGAAAACCTTCTCATGGCTACCTATTGTCTTATGTTTATGGGACGACCAGCAATCCATTCTAATACTAAAAAATATACATCCATTTAGCGAGATTTCACATCCACCTCTTCAACTTTGCAATTACGCAATGTTATTACACTATACCATTATATAGCTATGATTAAGAAAGAATATATTTTAAGCATTATGGATAAATTTAAACTTCTGGCAATCAGAATTCTACGTAGGTATACAGCAAAACTGGGTTTCAAAGAAACCCTTAATAGATTGATGTTGTAATGACTTAAATTTTGTTTAAAGAGGCGAGTAAATGTGATTCGTAAGATGACCCCAGCGGAAGTCGTATAAGGATTGCCTTGGAGCCATGACTACATATTTGTGAGAATATATCCTCTGCACACCGGTCTGTGACACCGATTAATCCTTGCTGAGCTTTTGTCCGATATATTACGGAGTAGGACACCAAGACACGAAGAGAAGAAAGGTGGCGGCTTCAAACCTACCTACTTCTTATTGTCTAATTTGTCCACTTAATTAAGTGGCTTTCGTTTGGGTTTAGTACCCTATGCTCTGCCTAAATATTTGCTGAAAAGTTAAATTAATAGGCTGTGGATGACATGTAAAGAGGCTACTGCGTGAAACGGGCGCCATTGTGACTTATATCTTTGACTCTGCAATGTGATTAAGCTCCATTGTGCGCGCTGTGTGAAAGCATTGCTCTTGAAATACGTGAGATTTTAGATTCGAGCCTAATCAGGCTTTATTCTCTTGCTCGGTTGTACTTTTCATTTCTTCCACTTTCTAATTCATTCGAACAGCCACAAGTATTATCTACATAACGTCTTAAGCTCATTCGTTCTATCCAGAGAGTTGGCTGATTTGCTGCTTTCCGTCGATACCCTGATCTTTCACTTAATAGCGTAGTCTCCATATCCAGCTAGGCGGGTGTCATAAGATCTGTCTATCTGGCGCCCTGTGCGGGAAATTTGTGTTCGGTTGATTCCGATATCTGGACACACAGACAACTGCAAGTTACTTTGTGTCCAGATAACTTCTTATATATGGGCCTATATGTCTCTCTCACATGGGCCAATATTTTGCCGAAACGGTTGTGCCATTAATCCTCTTTCTGTCATAGTCCCTTTATCTACTCCCTACCCTTTTTTTCTCTCGATATATAGCAACTTTTGGCTCGATTATATTCCAAACCTCAAGAGGTGTGCCATTTTGGAGAATTTTCCGTGACTTTATTACATCTGCTGTTTGCCGTGCCCGCTTCCTGTTGAAAGGCTGATCCGCCTAGGACCTCCTATCTGGATCTCCCTCAAGGTACCGTAAATTAGTTTCTTATCCTTATGGTTGACCGATTTTAATCGGTCCCAAACCCAATGTAATTCTTAATAGATGATATTTCTCAAGCCTTCAGTAACACGTGCAATGTCGCCTCACCTGAAGAGCGCCTAGGCTCTGATTCCCACGCCTACGTATATTAGGCATTGCTTTCACACATTATCTACTTACTTAAAACCTGGTACCCTGAGGAAACTGTGAATTTCATAGCTAGTTTCTTGCTACCTTTCGAGTGGATTTCTAGTCAATATGGCTCTAAGTCTGGATGTATGTGTGAGATGAGATTATCTGTATCCCTAATCAAGTGGCCATTAGGCACTCTAAGTCTTATCGTAAATCAGTAGGTTTTCGAGACTACCAGTAAATAAGATATACTGGTTGCGTTAATCATATTTTGTTTAAGGTGACAAAGGACTGATAGTTGATTTTTCAACAATGCTATGAGTAGAGCTGATGTCTACCATTGAAGTTCACATTGCCTTGATTTCCCAAAAGGTGGACTGCAGTTTAGACTTCGCATAGGTACTATCAACGCCCCAAGCGGGAGTCCAATCGTGGTAGTGCAGTGTGTAAGCTCGACACGTTAACCATTATGCCACATTATCACGAGGGCCATTGGATCACAGGGAAGATGTGCATTTCAAAGAATATCAGACATTTTCCATATCACATTCTATGTTGGGATTGTCGATGAAACAAATTTATGTTTGCCATAGCAATCAATGGCATTGCTTTTTTCGTAAATTAGTAGGCTTTCAAACCTATCAGTAAATCGGATATATGAGTTGTGTTTACCCTATTTCATTTGATAGGATGAAGGACTGGTAGTTGATTTTTCTTACAACAATATGAGTAGAGCTGATGTTTTCCATGCCGCACTCTCATGATTCGACTCACTCTTTTGGTATTGATAAGACCTATGCGAGGTCGAAACTACAATCCACCCTGTATGAGAACATATTTTGGGAAAGCAAGGCTATATGAAATTCAATGCAAAACATCAGCTATACTCATATCATTATGGGAAAAATTAACTGTTAGTCCTTTATCACTTTAAACGAATTAGGGTAAACATAACGAATATACTCAAAATTTCAGCTGTTTCTTCGAGCAGAATACAATCACTGAGCATATTTTCACCTTAATTCAGAACTTTCCTCACCCCCTTATTCCTTGTGGTCTGCTTTCCTCTTGTTTACGATAGATTCTTGATCCAGGCGTCTCATTTTTGCTTGTCTTACCGTATACATTTTTTCTGCAAATTTGATTATGCGAAATGCAAAGGCATCGCTAAATCTGTCTTCTTCCAAACTCCTGTTGATTAAATTGTGTCCAAAAGGATGCCATTGGTCTCCATAATCTTACATTTTCTTGTATTCAACCACATGAGACCGTTCGTTGTGCTTGAGGATGAAGAATTGGAAAAGTTGACTGGGACATTCCTCGGCAATGGATATCCGGGTGAATTAATACCAAGAAACATACTGGCCGTTAATAGCCAATGGCAGGACATGGATAATAAGGAAAGTAACTGATGAAGTAAGACTTACTAAATTGAATATACCTTCCTTCCCACAAACTAGTTTAAAAACTATGCCTAATATTAAGAAAATATAATATTCAGGTTACCACGACCTAAAAAGCAACATTTTTCATAGGCCTTCCCACGCAACATGAGAGGGTAGACAAAGTTTATTTCTCGAAAGTTTATTGCACAGCATGTGGCACCTGAAAGCATAAATATATTGACAAAAAAGGGAGAAAAATAAGCATGCTTTTTTAGGAAACATCAAAGGCTCCTAAAGAAAATGGATGCTGGAAGATTCGATATATTTGAACACCTTGCACAGACTGGACACAAGATCACTTGGAGGGAAAGAGAACGAAGTGCCTCATGAAAACGCAAAGAAATGGAAGAGTAAGGGAGTCGTTTACATCCTTAAGAAAAAATACAATAAACTGGAGATTAAAAGAAGCCAGACTCAATAATAACTATGCATAATGCCTAATCAAAATCGGAGAAAACAAGGATACGTCAGGACAAGCAAAAATAAGAGACCTAGAGCAAGGATCTATCGTAAATCAGCGGAATAAGTATCGCAAGGAGGAAGAGGATGAGAGAGGCTCTGAAATGAAGCGAAGATGTTCTCAGGGAGTACAGTGCTCGAAGTGGCAACTAAAATTTTGATTGTCTGACGGTCATGTGACCAGGGAGACGGATAATCACAACTATCACAGAAATTTGGCTTTATAGCCCAATTGACTTGAAAAGGTGAACAAAGTTAAAAGTGCACAGTTTGCTCAGAGTATATG
>CAAALY010244609.1:2812-12863 GCA_900617795.1 Protopolystoma xenopodis
TGTTCTGCCATCGGCTTTTTAAGGCCCGTATGTTTTTTTGTATCATATCGTTAGTGTAGCCATTTCCGAAAAAGATCCTTGTCAATTTGTCCAGCTCCTCGTCCCAGAATTCTCCATCCGTTAGGCGTAGGCTTCTGATGATCAAGCTCCTCACAATTTCTATCCTAACTCTGTTATTGTAATGGGACCGGAAATTGAGTATTATCCCAGCATACGACTTCTTTCTAAACAATTTCTTTTTAAGCGTTCTATTTGAGCGAATCACTTTAACGTCCAGGAACGGTAGCAGCTTACCTTTCTCTTCTTCCATCGTGAATTGAATTTGTTCATCAATCTGGTTTACATACTTGAGAATCACTTCCAGTTTTTCTCTTCCAAGTAATCGTCCAGATACTGCATGAGAACAGCCAGGTTCAGCGGTACAATCTTGAAGGTCTTTTCTATTTTGTTCATGTATACGTTGGCCAAAAGTGATAAGAGCCGCGATCCCATAGAAAGTCCAAATATTCGTTCAGAGATGTTCCAGCTGAATGTAAAATAGGTTGTCTTTATTGTCAAGTTGATTAGTTTTGTTAACGAATCCCTACCGATCTGTTGTGATTCCAGCATATCCTCCACTCAGTCCAGTATTTCCAGTAGGGCCGTTAGCGCATTCTCTTCAGCGATATTTGTATACGTCCATTCCACATCGAAAACTATCAATAATTCCGTTTCTCCCAGTACCATGTTTTTGATTTTTTGAGAAAACTCATATGAATGTTTCACTGTGTTTGATAGCCTCTCATTTAATTTCTTTCGTTTCAAACATATAAACTTTGCCTATTTGTGTGTTGCTCCATACTTGTTGTTGACCATCAGCCTTAATGGCTCATCTTCTTTGCGTATCTTCGGTAATCCGTAGGCTGTTGGTGGTCGTGTATCCTTTCTTATGATTGAATTTATTGTCCATGCGTCAATTTCCCCATTCATATGCATATCCTTCAGCATGGCACTTAAGATTCCATTGATCTTCATAGTTTGGTCCTTGTTTAGCATACGATATGTGGTCCTGTCTCGTAGAATATGTTCCATCTTCTCGGTATATTGTCTTCTATCCATTATCACTGTTGCTCCTCCTTTGTCCACCTGAAGGACTAATTGATCATTCGTTTCCTGGGTTTCGTGTATCACGGCAAATCTGTTCCTGTGTGTAGGCTCCTGATGGTTCAAGATCTTTTGAATTAGTTCCATCTCCATTTCCAGTTTTGTCTCTTCAGGGAACTTGTCGTCGATATTGGTAACCTCCACCCGGATGGAAGAGAAAAATTGAAATTTGTAAACCAGATTGCTGCACAAATTCAATTCACGATGAAAGTAGACGAAGGTGAGCAGTTACCGCCCCTGCACGCTGACGAGATTTGCTCCAATGTGAAGCTCAAAATAACATTGTTCAGAAAGAAATCCTATGTTGGGATTATACTCAATTTCCGGTCCCATCAAAATTACAGGCTAAAGATAGGAATAATGAGGAGCTTGATCATCAGAAGCTTACGCATAACGGATGTAGAATTCTGGGACGAGGAGCTGGACAAATTGAATATGATCTTCTTCGGAAATGGCTACTCAAACGAAGTGATAGAAAAAAACATACAGGCCTTAAAAAGCCGATGGCAGAATGGGGACTATGAAAGAAAAGTAAGGACGATGAAAGATTCACAAAATTGGATATGCCTAACTTCCTGCGAACTAACTTAGAAACTATGGCCCATAATGATTAAATGTAATATTCAGCTGGACGTGAAAGAGAAATCAACCCAATTTACAAGTCTACCAACGCAACATGAAAGAGTATAAAAATTGAATTGTTCAGTAGTTTACAGTATTTCATGCGGTGACTGCGAACAGAAATATATTGGCGAAGCAGGGAGAAAAATTAGCACACGAATCAAGGAACATCAGAGGCTCTGCAGGAAAAGAGATACCGCAAGATGAGAACTAGCGGAACACATTGCACGGACTGGACGTGAGATCAATGGGAAGACGACTGAAATAAGAGCCCCATACGGTGAAAACAGAAGGTAGTGGAAGATTAGGGAGGTCATTGAAATTGTTTGATAGCAAAATCTAATGAACAGTAGATTGGAGGAAGGTAGAGTTAGCGATAAATTTACCTACTGCTTAAGCAAAATCGGGGAAAACAAGAATGGAGCAAGATCAACGAAAAGGAGATGTCTGGATCAAGGATCTGCCGCTAACCGGAGGAAAAGGGATCGCAAGGAAGAAAGTAAGGGGCAGGGGTTTTCGGCAATTAAGCGAAAACGTTGTCAGTGAGTGATGCCCATTTCTAATAAACCAGTACAACTTTGGCCAAAATGTACCAGAAATCCACTTGAGATGCCGCATGCGAGCAGAGATAGACGTCCACAGTTTGCTCAGATCACATGACTTTAATGAAGAAGAGTAACCGTGAAGAAAAGACCTGATATCTGCAAGCATGGGAATGAGAGATTAGGCGCTCTGCTCGGTGAAATCGGTCAACCAGAAAGAGAAGGAACGGATCTACGAGATAATGATGGGATCCGGATTGGAGCCTTGAATCGGATCAGCCGATCGAAAGAGAGGGGTCGGAGTGAATAGCAAGTGTGATGAGGCCACAAAAGGGCACACATTTTGACGAGTGGAATGTAAACAAGTGACAAGTTTTGATAAACTTGGAGTTAGATAAGAGGGTAAAGAGTAGATAGATAGGCTAGTACAGAAAGAGGAGTGATAGTGTAACCGTTTTCGGTAGAACCTTGGTCGAGGAATTGACTTCACCTGTCTCTTTTGACGAGTTCTTAGCTTGGAGCCGAGAATGACAAAGCTCACTGATGATGCCGGCGAAACATTTGAGAATGGATCAAGCCCACTGTCAGATGCTGGGAATCATGACAACTACTTTGGCAGACAACTTCGGACTAGGTGCGTTCTACTAAGTCACCCTGACAGCAAGACCAAGTTGCGACAACGAGGTCAACCCACTTCTTAAAACATAATGCTTTATAGAAAAAATAATGTTTATGTATTTTGAATAAACTAATTAATAGCAAAATTAAATAAACGGACTTTATCTTAAATCGTTCCGTTTATTTTCTTGAAATTCCAAACAAAGTTAAGAAACTATGCCGATGTTCGTCAACCTCCAGCATATTTGTGCATGAGAGGAGTCAGAGTCGTTAAATTACTAAAATCTATTTTTTTGCTCCATCTTGATTAGAAATAACTTGCAAATACAACGAACCGAAAAATGAGAAAAGAACAACAAACAGAACGCTATATCCTTCATGGTATTACAAAGATTCTGTAATCAAAAAGAGAAATAGCAGAAATCGGAGAACAACAATTTCAAATAAATTGCTAGTCACTCGGTAGAATTTGAGCCTTTGCTGCCTACCATAAAACAGGTAATTTTCTGTTCACGTTATAGAGACTACAAAGGCCATAAAAATATGAATTTCTAGGACACAATCTAGGCAATATCATATTTCAGCTTTTTATGTAAAAGATTCACATAAAAATAGCCCGATATATGCCAAATAAGGCACATCATCTATATTATTGGGCATGAATCAAAATATTTAATAAGTTAAAAGTTAAAAAAAAATTTCGGTCTAGGCATAGATATTATGCAGCAAAAATGAAATAAAATAAGTTAAAAATGAAAAAGGAATTTAACAAAATAAAAAGTAAATATACAAACTAACTACCATCAAATCAAATCAAATTAATAAAAGGTTAAATCAAGAAAAGTCAAAAGTCAAAGAAAATCTAATTTAAACAAATAAATCAAATGAATAAACATTTTTTTATCGTTAATTCAGACAAAGATGTTTTGGCATCATATTTGTTGTAATCTTCTTTTAATGTAGTAAAATAGCATAATCTCGTTTTCATTACTGAACACACCTTATCCGATGTCCTTTGCTGTACTAGCTATGATAATTTAAAACGATGGACCGTGTACCTGGTACATTACTATAAGTTTCACCGACATCCTCGCTGATTGTTGCCAATCTTAACATCAATCTACAACTTTTTAAATGAACTTGACCCTTTCACGATTTGTGGTATGGTGCTAAGAATGACAAAGCTCAAAGACAATGCCTGCGAAACGTCTAAAAATCTACCAAGTCCACTGTCCGACTATGAAAATCATCATGCATACTCCCGATTAGGTGCGTTCTTCTAGGTTTTTCCGTAAAATATGACTAGTTTGTGAAAACAAGATCAAACAACTACTGTCAAAGGTAAAATAAAGTTAAATGAAAATGTCAGATCTACACATATCATTGTTGGAATGTTCAATATCAGATTTTGCCAACTTGACTGACTAGAAATCATAGTTACGATTTGTTGCTAGGCTAAAAATCTACTTTCTGATAATATATTTGAAGAATGCTTCTGTTCTGAGTTAAGCTCTGATGCTATGTGGATTAAAAATATAAATGGTTCAAAATCAATTCAACTATAAATATTTCAGTTTTCAACAATTCATTCTTAAAGCAAGTTGAAGGTATGCCAGTATCAATTTGAGTAATTCATTCCAAACTTCTGTCTGCCAATTTACTCATTAAACATCATTTTTTGAGAAGTACAAGGCTTCAATATCCCCACATTCTCCTCACATTTGAGTACTTCGAACTCTGTCTAGTAACCTATCAATTTACGAACACATGAGACCGAAAGAATAAACATCCATTTCAGACTCATGGTCGTTAAGAGTGATTATAGAATGAGAAAAAAATCCGAATGATGAGGTGGAGCTCGAAGAGTTGATAGCCAACAGAATAGAACGCTTGATATGATGAAAGCCTGCACCACACATTCGGACTGATTCGGGCCTCGCCACAAGTCTCAACTCGTCCTGAGCACAATTTTACTGTATTCGGTTACATGTACACAAACATGTCAGATTAGATTTGTGGCTAGCTTACTTTAACTCATTTCTGCTAGTGCCAATGCGTGCGTATTATGAAGCTGAGTGACAAAGCGATATATATTACTTTACATCTTACGTCCACTTTACTAGCTAAGGTTTTAAGGGCTCTGTTGGCAAATAGCAATGAAATTTAGTTTTCGGAAAAATAATATTAAGCTCGTTGATTAGACTCACTAAACAATCTACCAAACGCTCACTGACGAGCCTATTTCGTGAGTTTCATCGTCCTTTAAATTTGATTACATTTTAAAATATGTTAAATCGCAACTAAGCATAGAAATAAGGTTCACTTTTTGCCAATTTTATTTTGTTTGAGCTCGTGAGGACTAAAGAATTAACCACTTTAATTTTAATCAACTTCTCTCAATTTAAGGTAACATGAGTAAGCGATTGACGCCGTCTTATTTTTCTGAGTGAAGAAATATGATGATTACTGGTATTCTAAAATGAAATAAACAGAAAAAATAAACGCTTTCTTATCTGCTTGAACTAAATCTCTATCTCCAGCGGTCCTCAAAGCATCTGCAAAATGATTCTGAATGATGGCTTTTGCATCAGATTCTTATTTAGGTTTGCCCACTAGTCCTGATGCCTACTTATTAGCCCAGAAGTAGAATGTGGCTATAAAGACTAAAATCTGTCCTTTTTTTGGTTGAGACTCTTTTTGATGTTTATTGTTGGTTTTAAGTCGTTTTCGCAAATTGATCAGAGCAGTAGGAACGACTGAATCCTCTGAAAGAGTATCTATCATTTCAACATTGAATTGTTGACTTGGTGCATTCCAAGACATTTCGGCGGCAGGATGGTCGGCACAAATTAAAAACTCATCAAAGTGATGCCGACTACGATGTCGGTGAAACGTCCACAAATGTACCAAGTCGCGGTTCGATGCTTGAAAATATCAAAATTATTCAGCCAGAGGACTCCGGACTAGATACGCTTCGCCAAGTCTCTCTGTCACTCCGACCAATTTGCAAAAATGAGGTAAATCTACACTATAGAGCTAAAAAAGACAGCAGGTTGCTGTTGATCGTTAAGAAAATTTGTACCGAAAATTAACTTAAGTAACATAAAAGGATAAGGAACTGGCAAAATTTGTGATTATGAAAAGTTGCACATGATCTGTACCTAACACTTGACGGTCATAACTCAGCTTACAATCTGGTTTAGATTGGACTGGGGTGAAAATTCCGTCCAGTTTGGATAAGAAAACCTTTATAACATGAAATCGAATGGCACATGAGTTACGCCTTACATTTTTTGGCAGACTCTTGAGCGACACTCCCCTCAATTGCCAAAATGTCCTCAATGATCTTGGCCTTACTGGATTTAGGCCGTAGGGACAAAGGGCTCATTGAAGATTCTTTCTACGATCAGATAATTGGATCTCAGGTAGTGAGATTTTGATGAGGCAAACTTCTATTCACCACTTATTAAAGTTGAGGCAAAGTTCCCATTCAAGAAGCAATAATACGCTCGAATGTTACTCACATCGAAATTCAACTACTTTCAAGATCCATTAGTAGTATTAAAACCACCTTAACCGGTACATGGTGAAAAGCTAACTGATGTAGACAATAAACTTCATTTTACGTCACAGTATCGTATGATGGATGTGCTCTATCAATACACACTTTCCGACTTTAGAACTGATCATGCATACAATGGACTCCAGACTACCAATATGACCAAGTTGTGAAAACAAGGTCGTACAACCTAAATAAATAACATTGTTATTAAAATTGTACATACATGCAATCTTCGAATAAAAAAGTATAAGTTGCGTTTAATTTAATTTGTTTAAGATGACGGAGGACTGGTAATTGAATTTTCCCACAAGCATATGAATAGAGCTGACGTTTAAAGTGAATTTCGCATAGCTTTGCTTTCTCAAAAGTAGTTCTCATCCAGGCTGGATTGCAGCTTCGACCCCGCCTCGGTCTTATCAAAATCTCTAACAGAAGTCGAACCATGAAAATGCAGAATATAATCTCGGCACGTTAACCACTCGGCCACATTTTCACGATTGCCCTTAAGTCCCAGAATAAATGTGAATTTCAAAGAAGGTCAGTTCTAAAATTTAACCAACCAATCCTTCATCACCTTACATGAAATAGGGTGAAAACAATTAACATATCTGATTTACTGGTAGTCTCGAAAATCTACTCAAAAACGAAAAAAAAGTTTGGAGAGGCTTGGCTTGTCTTTATGAGTGCATCTTTGCTGTATAGTGGAATGGTATTGTAATGTCACGACAATACTTATGATCCAATTTAGAATCCCGCTGAAGGTGCTGATGAGATCTTTACGAGGTTTAGTCGGGATAAGATAACTTTTTGGAAGGAAGAGATTTGGCAAAATTCATTTGCTTTTAAGATGTAAAATGGATAATTTCTTATTTTCAGTAAATGTCTATAAATAGAGTCTACTAAAGCTGAAGATGACACAAATTTTTTTATTTATTTATAAGTATGCTTTCATTGTGGCAAAATGCAACTATCAATATCCTTATCACCCTAAACGATACATCTTACAAATTAGTTTGCCTCACACAAGTTCCATTTAATTATGGTAGAGGATATGGCAGAGGATAGACTCGCAAACATATTTTTTAAATAAATTGACTTCACTGGTCTTTTGTCGTCCTGACAAAATAAGACTTAAACTTTGTGGTTCCCCGTATTGTAGTACAGAGAAACTCAGATGACCATTCATTCCCTTCTTTAAGGGCGCTGAATTTGGAATACAATTTGGTGTGTCAAACGGCAACAAACAGATAAGACTTTCAAAAAATCTCGATTATAACAATCTTTGCTGTCGTTACTTTATTTTATATGAGAACTGAGTGTTAAATTATGGACAAACATAATTCTCTTGAAAAAATTTATGGTTTATATCCTTTTTTGCAGGCTGATGAGAACCAAGCGAGGTCGAACTCCGAGTCGAGCCAAGATGAAAATGTCAACTGTGAACAAGATATAGGGAGGACCTCCGCTCATGTCAACGTGGAAGGTTTTACATCGAAAACCGAGATATAGGACGAATATATCCATTGTTAAAGGTCACTTTTCAATTTTTATGTGGGTTTTAAAAGAGAAAAATGGGGTGGATTAATCTGTATATTTATATATAATCTACAAATAGTCTGGAAAACCAACTTATAAAACTAAAATAAGAAATTTAGTTTATTGCTATAGAAAAGATATCTCTGCTTTATCGAAAATCCCTCTACAGAAATAGACTTTCTTGAAATTCGCTTCTGCCCATACACTATATGCCGCATTAGCACAACCTGGATTCGAGTCCCGCTGAAGCTGAAGATGATAGAAGATTGGGTGAGGCTGAATCCGCAGTTCCCTCTGGATGAAACAGGCCGTTACGAAGCAACTAATGTGAAATATAATGGAAACGTGAGGCCTTCTCATCAAGTTGTGTGAAACTTCAAATACCAATACGTAATCACCATAAATGAAATAGTTTAGATATAACTCATATTATGAAATATCTACTCCTTTGGCATATGAAAAATGCTTTCTCGTCATTGTCGGATACTAAATATAGACCTATTGGTAAACTTAATCGTCTTTTTACAGCTTAAATTAAGCGATATGCTCGATATAAAAACACGAGATATACTCACACGCAATCCTCTTACATTCAAGTTTACTTGAAGCCACCAGATAATTGCATCCAAACTGAAGCGTTCTGAACTGAAATACATACAGAAGTGAGTTTATTTGCTTTAGAATGCCATATTTGATCCTGTGGTGAGCGTAAATGGTGCATAAATTCTGTAAGAGTTGGTGAAAAAGTATGTTTGTAGAGCAAAGTCAGGTGAACCAGGATGTGTAGGCAGAAGAATCAAGCTCGGTTAGGGTTTGATCGTTAACTGCTGCGGATTGTGGACCCGAGATTTGGAAAAGTGCCGCCTCTCATTAATAAGTGAAGGTCACAACTTCGCCATCAGCATCTCGGAGAAATTAGAGAATCCTCTTCGATTCTGCATAATTGGAAGCGAAGTACAGCTTTAGATGGACTTTTTGTCATTTAAAACACATCTAAAGTTTGAAGGCTATTTATAGCAGGTTTTTTCCGGCAGTCTTTGACATGAGGCTATCAGAAATTCTGTAGTATAACATAGCCCTTACTTAAAGCTAGTGAATCTTTATATAATAAAACCTAAACCAAAAGTATGCACAAATTGGACTAGTTCAGTTAATGGGCAATGACATCTCCGGTAATCGATAGGGTCACCACGAAAGGCCTTTTCGTGAAAGCGAATTGAGGGACGAACTTCATGAAAAATGGCTAGCCAAGTAGGGTTTGGTATGGAAACTTAAAAATTTAATTCCAACTATCCTGTACTGCATCGCGGTCTGATTGGAGTGCAATTGTAATCAGACACATTGACCTATAAAGTTTAGAATTATGGAGAGAAATGATATTAAGATAACCTTGCTTACAGGATTTCACACGAACGGACGTAAGGATCAGTCCATTTTTGCCTCCGTGTACAGTAGAAGAGCCTACAGAATTTTTTTTCAATTTGATTTTCTACCTTTGCAAAGATGGCCTTATTTATGCATGCCCATCTATAAATCTACCCTACTCTTACTCTCAAATGTTATATGCTCATGTGAATTTGTGTGCGTATGTATGTATGTGGGTAAAACATATGCGTTTATTAGGCAAATGTGGTTGCATTTCGTTAGCTTCGAGTAATATGGTGCGATTGAAAATATTTTGAGGGTTAAATGCAATTTTTCGCCGAGCTATTAAAAGAAAACGATCGTCACTTTTTGTCAGGGTAAATAGACGGTTTCGAAGAAAATATGTCGAAGGTTCCGAGGATGAATCCGTCAAGTAAGGGTGAATGCGCGAACTTAGCAGAGGGATCACAGTGGGTAAAGTTGAAATGTTGTTGACAGAATAAATACTATGGATTAAGCCAAAGCATTTAGTCACTATCAGTAATGTTCAATCCGCAAAGAAAATATGTTATATGAGAAAGGTGTGGAATACATTTAAATCAGATGAGATGAGATGAGATGAGATGAGATGAGATGAGATGAGATGAGATGAGATGAGATGAGA
>CAAALY010244613.1:0-11868 GCA_900617795.1 Protopolystoma xenopodis
AATTTATTGACTTAAGCATTAACTTTGCATTGAGTTTATAAAACAGGCTTAATATTCTCCCTATATTCTCAGAAAGCATGAATACTTGTTCAAAAAGCGTCAATTTATCTAAACACACTGTAAGCTTAATTATTCTACGGTCTTTAGATGGCAATTTAGATGATCGAGTGATTATGAAAACTTGACAATTAATTTTAAGTACTTTGCTGCACCATATACTTTACTGTTTCGCAACTTATTTGACTGTTTCACCTTCAGACACCCAACCAGAGGGAATGACAGCGACCTTCCAGTATTCTTCGAGGCCATTGTCTGAATCGTTCCCCGGGAAGGTTAGCGTAAATGCTACTGTGAAAATTCAGGCAGATTCCAGTATGCCTCTGCTTCAGGATTCGACGATGGTAAGTGAGCCTTATTACATCTGATCGAACAAATCGAAATACTCGCTGTGTTTATTCTATAAAACCACCAAACGATCGTCCCATTTTAGCATCATTTTGAATATTTCCAACATAAACACAGACAAGATACCGTAGTGATTTCCACTTAAGTAAGATTCATATATATTTCCTACATAAACTTTGAATTATTAATACTCTGGTTCCTTCCATTGGTGTCCCTTCTTCGTGTACACAAATTGTTATTCTAAATTTTATTATTCTGCGTACTCTCAATTAGGAAGCCCAATTAGACTTACAGGTATTTGATTAAATATAAAAGCTTCGAAGCGGTAAATAGAAGCATTTAAAAAGTTGATAAAAAGTTAACTATTTTACAACGTTAAATTGCATGAAATATGATGACGTTTGGGCGGATTGTGGTTTGGATGTCAAAAGAATAGACAATTTTAGGTACAACGCGGTCTTTACTTTGTGCATGTAGATATAAGCAATGTCCCTTTGTTATTTTGTTAAGAACGTCTAGCCCAATAGATCGAAAAATGTATACCCTGATCATAGAATAGCAAAAGTAATAAGTTATTTCATTTATGGAGGATTTATTAATTATTATTAGATACATACACTTTAAATCGGCCAAATTCAAGGAAATTCTGTTTGAAAGTTAAAAAAAAAATTAAAAACATTATTCTTGGAAATGTTTGATTAATAGTTTTAGTTAACATCATACCATTATATTCTAAATTTAGCGAAAGCTCGATCTTATATTCTTGGAAGAAATGCAAAGAACACACTTGAGGCTTCCTTCCTAGAGTTTGATATTGCTTTTGCAAGAAGCACCCCCTGTCACCTTATTTTTACTATTTTTCACACTGTTTCAAGCCTTTGATGGTGCGTATACTCCCGCCTCGCTGAGTAGGCCACTTAAAATCAGGATTCTCAAGGTGGATGGGAGACCAAGTTGAGGCTTAAGCACCCTAGTAACAAGTAGATCGACAACATTTGGGGGTTATAGATAGGAAGAGAAACTGGGTTTAGATGAATCTCTGAGATAATATTGTTCGGGGACTTTCATTTCGTATGAAATTGCATGAAAAAGAGATTCGTAGGTCGATCTCACCAGAAAAGGACGAATGAATCTAGCTGTGCTGTAGCCGTTTAGCTTTGATACGACGTCCGCTAGACCTTCTCCCTCGTTTCAGGTGAAAATGGGCTGAGCTTTCGTCCATTATTCGATGGACATCATCAGAGCTGGGTCTCATTCCTGTAAAAGTATCACGTTAACAACAAGGCAAGGAGACTATCCGGTTCTATCTTACCTCTTTTATACAATCAATTAAGCCAAAATAAAATTAAAAACCTAGATATATTGATATTGAGTGTTTTGTCTAATTATCTTTCATACTGGTCCAGCTACTTTTGCTCGAGTGTGTGCTTATGTGTATGTATGCCATTTAGAGTCTATACGAAATACGGGTCCTAAGTCAGAGTTACCAAAAGGCTCTGATCATCAAGGCCTAATGACCCAAGAGAAAGCACTGACCGAGACTACGTAAGTCCGTAAACAAGTATGGTTGAGATAGAGAAATATGAGCTTGTAGGCATGTCAGTCAAGTTACGAAACCACTTGTCCTAACCTTTCAATCCAGGAACATTAACGTTTAACCACCCGAGCGAAGGAACGAGTAGGAATGCGTAATCTGGCATGTATGGTTTGATTGCTGAGCTTAATCTGCCATGCTGGACGAGTGTGAGGGAAGTTAGAAATATCAACGAGCAGACAAGTTGGGTCGCCTTCGTTTGGACGAGTGCTCAATACGCTCACCCTCCTTCAATCTATCAATCAAGAATAAGTAGATCCTACTCAACTTTCTACCACCCTTCCTCACATTCAACGTATTTCCTAATATATTAATTTCAATAGCCTCTTTTAACTTTTTTTTAACCGCAGACGTGCCATAATCAGCAAACCTACTAGTTTGAGACCATGCTATCTCATGTCCAGTCTCTATCATGTGTTTGCCCACAAATGTTGTTGTTTTACTTGTTTTGATTAGGTTCAATGTAGAACGACAACATTTTTGGGTTGTGTTACAAGAGACAAGGTCATACCAAGTCATAGACTTAGCATTATGGATAGAAGCATGATAGATGCGATGGAGACTAAAGTTGGTTGGCAAACCGTAGACGTGTTGATCATAGACGTGGTCCATGAAGCAAAGGCTTGAGCATGAGAGTTACTAGGGCGCTTTAGCCTCAAGATAGTCGCCCATACAACTTGAGAATCCTGACTTTTAAGGGCCTATTCAGCGAGGCGGTAGTAGGCGTGCCATCAAATGCTTGAGACAGTGAGGGAAACAAAGCTTCGAATAGTACAGTTAAGGTGACAGGGGTCGAGTGAAATAAATGAACCTGGAAGGTAGGAGGCGGATCCTACAGGCCAAGAGGGAGACTCTGATAGGACGTATAGAAGAGGATTGCGGGATGAGGTGTGAGGGGGTGAGAAAGCCAGCGTGAGGTTTTTAGGTTTCTCATGAAATCAACCCATAAGTGCTAATTTGGTAGACACATCACAATGTTACATTGTTCACAAAATGAGAATATGCATAGACATTACAAATACGATTTAATTTAACTATGAATATTTTAATGTGCACCTAAATAAGTTGAGGGAATGTACTTGATCCATGCAAGCCTTTGCTGAGAGCACACTTCTGACGTATGTGAAAAAGTAGAGTTATTTTATCAAAGGTATGAAGACCAATGTGGTGTGGCCTTTTGTGTGATTGCAGTCTACTTTCGTTTTATATACGTTGCTTGACCTTGTTTTCGCACATTTGTCATAGTGATAGGAAGACTTAGAGGAACGGACAAGCTCCGGAGTTTATTGTATGCATGACAATTTCCAGAGTCGGACCGTAGACGTGGTACATTCTCAGACGTTTCGCAGGCATCGCAGTCTGTATCTTCCGCCTGTGTTGTCAGTCTTAGCTCTTTTGTCTAGTCGGCCTAATATTTGACAAATCAACATGTCTACTGAAGGGGTATTCTTGTTAAACCTCCGCTATATTTAAAATCTTTTGTTAGGGTATACCTAGAGAAGAGTTGCTGCCAAAAACGTTTCAACCTCTAATTGTATGAATGATAGGCCTTATCTTATCAATAAGTAAATCTTCGATAAGTTGTCATTTAAAAAGACAAAAATTCATTGGCGATGTTTATGTCGAAAATCTATGAAAGTGGATCATTGGGATAAGTAAACTTACAATAAGCAATATCAGTAACACTATGAAAAGCATTAGTTATAACTTTTAATGATAGCATAAAAATCATCTGGACAAATCTTATACATTTTAGAAATCTTCATGCATAATTAAATTAATGAGACGACGTAAAAATCTTTTTATAAATGATTATAATTAGCATGGCATTGTAAGTTGAGACCAGGCTTCCCGTAAATTTACATAGAATTACAAGTTATTAATTATGCGCATAGTATCTTGGATAAATCGGATCAAATCCATGACAAAATATTCGTGATAATTGACGATAAAACCGTTTAGTCCTCTCTCCAAATGGACGCTAATCTGAAAATGATCAAGAGCAACTATAAGTATTCATAGAGTTGCATTTATATGCCCTATAAATAAGGGGGAGGTGCACGTGGGTGAAAGGTGGTAACTTATTTAATTATTTCTATGGATTCTTTCAAAGACAATATTTTTATAGGTGGTTTAAACTTGTTTTCGCTATTTGATAACATTGCCATGAAGGCCTAAAGAAACATACCTTTCTAGAGACCATAGTGTACATGATAATTTCTAGAATCGCAATGTGGACTTAGTATATTTCCAGAGGTTTCGCCAGCTTAGGCAGTGGACCGTGCCAGACTTAATTCTAAATTACAACTCATTAAAAGAGACAAGTGAATTCAATCCTTTGAACAAGTGTCTGTTGAACAGTTTTGGTATCTCTTCTTCCATCCTCTTCATTCAGATCCTTTAGAGCCTTCCTCTGGCTCAATAGGATCTGTTTCTCATCTGCATGGTTCAATGATTTCACTCAATCACTGCCACCCTATCCGTACTACTTGAAGCGATATTTCACACGCTTCGCCTCAAACGTTTGATAACACGTATCCTCCAGCCTCACCGAACAGGCCCCGAATTCCGAATTCTCAAGCTGAATGCAAAGCTAGGTTGATGCTACAGATTCCCTTAAAACTCTTCTGAATAGTTCAAGGGTAAATCTCTTGTTCAACCCTTTAGCTCACGTAGTACGTCTATGATCAAACCACTTTACTTTTATGTAGCTATCTCATGTCAGTGCCGAATCTCTAGTGCTTCTGTCCATAATGTAATGTCTATGATTTTCCTATGCCCCATTTTCTTGTGTGTCTACCGCCAGATGTTGTAGTTCTTCTACCTGCTTAGATGAGGCTCACTGTAAGCGTCTCAGCTTTATTTCCGATTGTTCCTCTGTAGCCTCTTCCTTGCTATTTTCTTCTCCAAGATTAAAACATTTCCTTGATACAGTCATCTTCCTCTTTTTGATCATGCTGTTCCTCGATATCTTCCGAGTTTGGTTAAGCAATATGCAAAGTCTTTGCCAATTTTGCCTTTTTCAAGTGTTCTGTTAAATAGATTTCTTTCAATTAGTATATCGATGGCCCTTTTAATCTTGCTTTTACTTGTTTTTTTGGCTATTGGCGGTCAGTATTTCTGTCGCCTTTCAAACGATGTCTTGCTTGGAGTGGCTTTTACCAAATTTAGAGGCCTAGGTTACTTAAGTTCATGGACTTTGAGCTAGACTTAGGCAGGATTTTGACTCGGGAGGATTGTCAAAAACTCCAGAGTATGACCTACCAGAAGTCATAAAGGGTCTAGGATTTGATAAGAGGCATGACATAGTAGGATTCAGGTAACTATATCAAATTATGATATTTCTGCATTTCACTCATCCACCGCTCCAAACAACAATGGGGATAAGTTGGTGCACTCATTCTCAGTCCAAAACTATGGATCCCCTGAGAAATTGAATTAATATTTCCATAGATTACGGCTGGTCCATGGACTACAGAGGATACTTAAAGAGGGAAAAATTCTACAAGCATTAAGTAACACACAAGCTAGCAAAATTCATATGCTTGAGGCTAAAGAAAGTAAACGATAAGCTCTCGAACATCACAAAAAACTCATATGAAATTGCTGGACTGGCAAAGACGAGACTATTGGTAAGTTTTGACATTTAATCCATGTACACAAACGTCTCAGGCGAGAAGGTTGGTAACGCGTTGTTGGAGATTTTGGAATAAGAGGAAACAGAGCGGAAACGAAAGGAGACATTAGCACAACTATTCAAGCCAACAGTAAATACCAAATAGTTTAATTTCAACGACAATATCTACGAGCAAATATTTGGACTGGCTATGGGATCTTTATTATCACCTATTTTGGCAAATGTAAGCATAGGAAAATCGAAAAGAAATTCGAGAAGCCACAGTTGCAACTAAGAGTGTTCATGCTATACCTGGATGACTACTTTGGTTGCATAATGAATATTTACTTGAATTCCCAAAACTTTATGAGACGAATTGATGAGGTGGAGGATGAACGACTCCCTTTACTGAATGTTAAGGCCATTCGCTCCATCAGAACATTCAGAATAAGAATAGTCAAAAAGAAATAACGCATCGGTCTAAACCTAAATTTTGAGTCCGATCACAACTACATAAAGAGAAGATATCAACTTAGATATTATAAAGATAAAATTACGATAGGCAGTGGGTATTCTTGCCCTCCTAAAAGCAGAATAAATATCGCCGGGGTTCCGAAGAGCATGGTATAGCCAGGTGGTAAAGAACGAAAAGACAACATTTTTCATCAACAACAACAAGAAAAAGTTGTCAAAACTGGATTGCTCGGGAATTTATCGCATAAAATGCTGCAACTGTGGACAGAAGTATGTTGATGAAAGAGAAACAAAAATCAGCCCATGAAGAAAGAAATATCAAAGACTGTTAAAGGCATAGATACTGGAAGATCCAAAATAGTGGAACACACTGCATGGACGGACTTGAAATCAGCTGCAAATCAACAGTAGGGCTGGTTGAATATTGTGAAAATACAAGAAAGCACAAGCTCCTAGAAGCCATCGTTATCTTGACTAAAATAATTATGATGAAGAGGAAACTTTAAACAAGGGAATATTAGCGAAGAATTTGCATATTGTTCAGGCAAATTCAGATGAGATCGAGGAACAGCAAGATCAGCAAAAAGAAGGCGACTAATCCGAGGAAATATTTTCAACTTGAGGAAAAGATATCGCAAAAAGAAGGCTACAGAAGAACAATCGGAACTAAAGAGGAGAGGGAGCCAGGTAAAACAATTATCACATTCGGGGGTTGAAACACAAGAGAGTGGGGCATAGAAAGTCATAGTTATGGCATTATGGACAAAAGTACGAAAGATGCTGTGGCGATCAGAGAAAGTTGGCTATCAGTAAACAGGTTTTATCATAGAAGTCGCCCGTAAAGTAAATGCTTGACCATGAGATTAGCCTGGTGCACATGTTTAATGGTGATAAGGGAATCTGAAACGTAAAATTAGTTTTCCATCCAGCTTGAGAATCAAGACTTTGGGGAGGATACCTGCTTCAAGGGCTTGAGGTAGAGTATAGAACATAACGCCTCGAGAAGCAGTGATCGAGTGAAAACACTAGACTAGGAAGATAAGAGATAGATCCTGCGGGGCAAATGGCAGACTATGATAGGATCTGGGAGGAAGAGGATTGTGAGCTAAAATGGCAAACTCTGATCAACACTCTAGGTACAATGGCGAGGTGTGAGGAAATAAGAGCAGAGTGCGAATATTTCTCACAAAATCCGCTTAAAATGGCACATCTAAACTTGGTTTAAATAGGCATTTGAGAAATTGAAATATTGAAAGGGTGATACGAGGATACAGGAAAAGTGAATTTACAAGAATAGAAAAAAATATACGACAGCGATCGACTTCACTTGTCTCTTTAATGAGCTGTAGTGTGATGTTAAGACTGACACGGCTCATTGACTATACCGGCGAAAATATTTGGAATATACCAATGCCACGGTCTGATTCTAAAAATTATCATGCATATTATGAACTCCAGACAAGGTGCGTTCCTCTAGGTCCCTCTAACAATATGACCAAGTTGTGAAAATAAGGTCAAACAACATCTATAAAAAGAATATACCATAGGCCATATCGTCTTGGTATTTCTACCTTCGTTTAAACAATCTTTTCTGCTTTACGACATCATACGATTGAAAGTCTTGAACATTTTTTATATTTTATGGAAATTAAATTTTCTTATCTAGGCGCTTTATCATATAAACAAACTTGTCTTTCATAAATTCATTTACGAGATTTCACAACTAGGCTATGGGCAATTAAGTGCCAGGAAATATGCAAAATTGTATACTTGATTACTACATAAAGTGCAATTTATTGATAATAAATCTTCACCCTTAAACTAATTGATAGACTTGAATATATACGAATGCATAATAAAGGGAAGGACACAAATGTAAGGAATCTCACTTTTCTATTCATTATAATATTTGTTAAAAAATTCTTATAATCCAATTCAGAAGAAATTATCAGGCTCGAAATGAGTGTTGAATAATAAAATATTCCTACATAATCAAGATTTCATGATTTCATAATAAATTATTATTCATAATCAAAGACTGGGGAGCTGGTAGTATATGGAAACATTTAGGAAAACCCATACAGAATAATCCTACAAATGGAAATGATCAGAAGGAATCATGCTACCGGAAACAAAGTTAGGTTAAATTAGGGGCAGTTGTTTCATTATTTAGAGCATATACGATAAATAAATAAATGGGCAAATCCAATAGAAGAGCTAGGAAATTAATGTTAAAGTTTTAACGTCTGCCTGGTTTAGGGAGAGTGTTGACTAAAAATAGACTGACAAATTAAACGCCTACGGCTCAAGGGCGTATGTTATGAAAATGAATAAAAACTTTTCAGATTGGCTGTAATGGTAGAATATTTTTTATAATGAAGTTGTTAGGGGGATCTTCATTTCGTAGGAAAGTGCATGAAGAAGAGATTCGTTGGTCGATCTGACCAGATGATGACGGATGAAACTCGTTGTACTGCAGCCGGTTTGATTTTATACGATATTCATGTTAAAGCAGTCCCCAAGACTTCCTCTCTCGTTTCGGGTCAAAACGTGCTGAGCTTTTGTCCATCATATGATGCACATTATCAGAGCTGGGTGTCATTCTTATAAAAGTCTCACGTTAATACTAGGCCAAGAAGACTATCCTCTTCTTTTCTTATCTCTTATATAGACTCAATTACGTCAAAATAAAATTAAATATTAAAGACCTAGATGGATATAGAGTGGTTTGGCTAATTATCTTTTATACTTATCCTGCTACTTTTACTCGAGTGTATGCGTGTGTGTGTTAGCGTCTATACGCAATACCGGTCCTAACTCAGAGTTATCGAAAGGTTAAAGTTAGGCTCTGATCATCAAAGCCTAATGACCTCAAAGAAAGCCCTGACCGAGACTGCGTAAGTCCGTAAGCAAGTATGATTGATATAATGAGATATGAGCTTGTAAACATGCAAGTCAAGTAACGAAACCACTTGTCCTAACCTCTCGGTCTAGGGTCATTAACGTTTAACCCTTTAAGAAATGTTGTTTGACCTTGTTTCACCTTGTTTCGTAACTTAGTCATATTGGTGGGAAGACCTAGAAGAACGCACCTAGTCCGGAGTCCATAGTCGGACCATGGACGTGATAGACTCTTAGACGTTTTGCCGGCATCTTTAGTGAGCCTTGCCAGATTTAGCACCACAATACAACTCGTTAAAGAGACAAAGGAAGCCGATCATTTGATAAATTGTCTGATAAATAATTGTGCTATCTCTCCTTCCGCCCTGGCTAATCACCAATTCTAGATCCCCATATCTTCCCTTCACTATCACAATTTTTTACTCGCTTATTTAATTGTGCTAAGGAGTGCTCTTTCGAGAGGACTTCGTGAGAAACCTCCACACCCCTCGTTAGCTTTTTCGGCTCGTCACTCCCTTTCACAATTGCGATGGGAATGTTGGTAAGATTTTGCCAGATTATTCCGCAATCCTCTTCCCAAAAGTCCTATAAATGTCTCCCTCTTGTCCCGTAGAATCCGTCTCTTATCTCCCTGGCTCAGGTACTTCATATATTTGAATAAAAGTTGGATTTCGAGGAATATCTTGTTTTCATAGTTGTTGAGCTTACTTCCATTTCGAGTAAAAGTGTTAAAGGAAGAGATTCGAAGGTCGGTTCCACCAGAAAACGACGGCCGATTCCTATTGACCAGCTGTCAATTGGCTATACTGGAACATTTATGTAGACGCTGTTCTCGAAGTAATCTCCTTCGATTCCTCATATGACGAACATCATCAAAGCAAGGTATCATCATCACAACAAAATTCAAGCTGACTTTGCGCCCTCACTGCGAGTTTCATGTATAAGCTAACACAAACAGGCACATACACATACAGAGACAGACACACTCACAGGCCTCGAATTTGACATATGACCATAATTATCCAAATCACTTTATACTTAATCAAAGAGGCCAGATGTAGAGTATATATACCACTTTTTAGGGATTTGCCTAAAATTAATGAATGCTTAATTTGAGGGCCCTTTAAAATCCTTTGAATTGGTAGAAACCTTTATAATCGGATTAAAAATAATGCTTGAATTTATCATTTAAGAGTGATAGAACAATCAAAATAAACCAACCATGCAACAGGTGGGATTTAAAATAGGCGAATGCAGAATCCATCAAGTATATTCAAGGCATCGGAGAGGTCCAATAATTTTATATCATAAATACTTTGGTGAAGTAAGAAGACAACTATTCCAATAAGAATATGAACATTTCTAATTTAAGTTCGTCTGATTAAAACTTTGGAATTAAAAAGTCAAAAGATGCTATAAAATATTGCTGAATTTTCCTTTAGTGATGTATTTGCATGAATTGAACAGAGATCTAAATGCCTGGGAAGAAGCCGGAAATAAGAATATGAGTGTATTATTAAAGGGGTCTAGAACAGGAATGGTTTTACTACTAACGATTTAAATTTTTTTCGACTATGCATTGCTGAATGTTGAATGTGAATGAGAAGATCTGTGGTAGAGGCCGGCCTATCAAGTAAAATTGACCAAGATACAAGTCATATACTTGTATCGGCCTTTTTTGCCTACTATGCTACTGAGCAAAGTAATAATTTCTCTCCATATCAATAAGGGTTGGCGAAAAACTTCGCTTTTCCGCAATTCGTTAAAATTATAGTAGATTTGTATTTTAAGTTTGGTTCTTATAGTGTAGTTTGCTATTTTTTTGTTTTCTTCTTTTGGCATTAACTCTATAATCCGCATTTATCGTCAAGTAGGAGAGAGGTTTTTCATTTTTTCATCATATCGGGGCAATTTAATTTATTTATTCTAATTTTACTAAACTTAATAGCTTCTGAGTGTACTATGATAGTCACTTAGTATTTGGAAAACTTCAACACAATGATGCCTAACTTTTTAATAACCCTCTGAGTAAAATTCTTATGTAGTAACAATATGAAAATTTTCGATTAAATTTTCTTGTGGACCCACATTAATGCAAGTTAAAGCTGAGTAACTTATTTGCAAAGATTTTTCATGGTAGACCTTTGTTTAGTTTTGACCGTATCATGTTCTTCACAGAATACCTTTTTAAAAATTAATCCAGCCTTATGAAGATTTTTTATGAGATTTTTATTTATATGCACTTACACCGAAAATAAGCGTAATTTATGTTAAATAGTATCATATTGCAAGCAGAAGGAAAGAATGGAGATCCTAATAGCTTTTAAATTAATAAAAGCAACAATGAAGTATGTTTTGAGAACATCTTTTGAAAACAACTTTTTGGACGCAAGGCTATTTGAAATTTAATACAAACCTCAGTTCTACTCATAATATTATGGAAAAATTCTGCTATCAGTCCTTCATCATCTTAAACTAAATATTGTGAATACATCTCATAGAAACTTCTAGTTAGTAATTTACATACTACAGATATTTAACAATTTAAAATTTATCTTTCATCTATCAAACGTATAATTCAATTTATAGTCTAGTTTTCTGGAATACCATTGTATCCAGTTCAGCAAGAAATATCCCAACAGGAATGAAATTCATCGATTTATGGTGTATTCTGCGGTGCAAAATTCATAATTTCGATAATCAAGTTCATCAACTCTATCATCGATATTTGAATCATTTTCCAACATTGAACCAAATCAAAACAAGCTGTACCACAACATTTATGGGTTGGCACACAAGAGACTAGGACATGGCAAATCATAGACTTGGTATTAGGGATAGAAAGAGGATAGAGACGGCGGGGACCGGAGCTAGTTGG
>CAAALY010244625.1:0-11116 GCA_900617795.1 Protopolystoma xenopodis
ATGTGGCATGGCAGGCAAAATATTGGAGAGAGGGGATAAACCTTCTAAGGAATTACTCTGAAGGTAAGCTGAAAGCTTTAATAGTTTAAAAGAGAGTTTAGAGAATTAAGACATGGGTTGGTGAGTCGTCCTGACTTAAATAAGATTTCTAGATGTTTGCACCAAAATGGTATGTTTGTTTTGAAGGCAGATAATGGTAGTGAAGTAGTCATCTTGGATAGATTAAGGTACGTAGAAAAAATGATTATTCATTTAAATGACCCAAAAACATTCAAACTTTTAATGAATGATCCCACAGGGAGTCTTAAGGCCAGAGTTAGGATATCGCTTAAAGTCTGTATAGACGAGGGAGAAATTGGAAAGTGGAAAATAAAATCACTTCCTCAAAGGGACTCTAGGGCACTTTCAGCCTAAGGCCTCCCAAAGCTACACAAGGATGGAGTTCCTTTAAAATTGATTTCTAATGAAAAGGGAAGTGTGATGCATATGATTTCGCGATTATTGTGCAGACAATTAAGAAGGATGGACGAAAGCTCAGCACGTTTTTATCAGAATCGAAGAAGATTGTTTCAGAAATAGTGCCAACAAGAATATTCTAGTAAAGCTAATCGACAGCTATAAAAAGAAAGCTGTCGTCATCTTCTGATGTGATCGACTTTCAAATCGCTTCACCAAATACCTTCATTCCAAATGGAAGTAAGCTCAACAATTATGAAGTAAGGGGCTCCTCGAAACCCAACTTTTCTTCGCATCAAATATAACTGGTTTAATTCATCTGAACCTTGTAAACGCAATAACTCAACACAATCTTTTTTATGGTGTACCTCTACATGATACCTATAGTCCCAGGGAACTCGATACTGAGGTCTGCGCCAGAAACTTAATTGTAAAATCCACACTTTTGCTAATAGAAGATAAGTAAATCAAATAGCTTGACAGAACAGATCGTCATAATTGTAAACTTTAGTACTGATATGCCAATAAGTTTAAATGACTCGTCATTTCAACAGACTAGTGTTTTAGGTCGTGATAGCCATCAGCTATGCCTGGTTATCTACTGCGTAAACGTGGATGAAGTATTTGACAGGGTAACTCTGATTCACATATGGTCATAAAGCTAAAATAAAAAAGCCTTGCTCTGGAGTCACTACTCACGATTAAAAAAATATGTAAAGACTTGTACGCATAAATACAAATTTATTGGATCAATTAGTATTGCAACCACATTAAGTTCTCCAGCTCTCTTAATCGCAGCGAAGTTGCTCATGCGCTAAATAAAAAGAAGCACATTGCCTTATTATGAAATGAACCTATGTAACAGTAAATCCCTTATTATTTTATCATCCAAAAATTCCCTTCACAATAAAGAAGAGTAGAAGGGATTCATCTCCCGGCCTCGGTGGAAACAGACGGAAGATTACTTTAGAGTTGTAACTGACGTTTATGTATATAATTCTTCTACATATCGCTACGCTTCCGTGATGAATTCGGAATAAGGCTCAGTCGTACATGTAGTAGGCATAATATGAAAAAAAACAGTTCTTTAACAAAGCTTAACAAACAGGATGCTAAATGTTTTGGCTGCTGCCATCCTAACTGCTCATAATTACCTTACTTTAAGATCATAATGAGGCATCTAGTAATTATTCTGGATTCTTCATGCTTTCAGATGATTAAAGTAGATGCGAATGTGACGGAGTATCTGTTTCCATGCTTGAACTACGTTGACTTTTAGAGCATGCATTATCTGTTATCTTAGTTTTTATGCATGATTTTTGGTGGAGCAACTGAGATACTAAAAGTTTTAGAGATTAATTTCCAATCAATTCTCATTCTAATCGGTAGTTATCCTGCCACCCCTCCTTAATTCGATTCGATTACCACATTTCTAATGATTCCTTAACGGAAAACTCTCTGTATACAAAAAAGATTGCGTTTTAGATTACTCTATCTGGTATCCTGTATTAACCGTATTTGCCACCAATTAAGAATTCTGTACACATAAATTTGCATACGAACTTTATTCAAATGAACTATTACACCTGAGCTAAAAGATTTCTTCCAATTATACTTTAACATTTGAACAAAAAATTTTGTAATCAATAGGTTGTGCGAATATTTCCTAAGAAAAGTCCCAACCGTGGAAAAGATTAGTTAGCTCTTATCATATTCCGTAATAGGATACTTAAATCGTCATTGCTGTGTGGCTAAAGAGCAAATTAGCCCTTCATATACAGAACCAAATAACTTAGGAACTAAGATTGCTTCTTGGATTGGGCAAATGCATAATTTAACCATATAGTTAAGACGATCCTATAGCCAAGCGTCTGATTCATTCATTCAATTTTTATATAAAGGTAGCATGCATCGTTCGTCACTAAGTTCTTAAATCTCTTGATTTATTCTGAATATCTGTCTACCCTTTATGTTCCGTGGGTACTGATGTAATACCAACTTTAAATTCTAAGCGGATTGGATAACCTGAATATTTGGGATTCAATACAAATTGATAAATATGCCAACAATCTAAATAAAATAAAAGAACCTACGAGAAATAATGGTAGATACCTATGGATATCAGTTAAAATTAAAAATAATGGGGATGGCGATAGACCGGTTTAGGAGAGGAGCTTTAATAACCTAGATACTGTTTAGGGTTTTACAGTATTAAGTGGCACATAAGCACAGCTGTAGAGATAAACCAAATGATACGTTTAAAGTTCAATGTCAATGTGCATCTACATCTGTTTGGGGAACTAGTCATGCATCAAGAAAAAGATAAGCTTCACTTATTTGCAGGAAGAATTAAGTAGGCAACTGAATTATCAGAAGCCTTCTTACTATCACAGGGCTGCGTTACATTACAGTCTGCTACCGTTTGAACCTTACTTTGGTGGTAATTTTGGTCAGATAATGGTTTATCACTGTAAAGCTGCCTCCAAACTTACAAATGATATCTAATTTTTTATCATTTGAGGTAGCAAGACGGTGCATAAAGTACTTATATGCACAAATAAACATTTAGAAATCAATATCCCATTCCAACGAAAACGGCAGAACCTTTCTATCCTACTTTGTATGAAAACATGCAAAAACAAATTGAAATCCTCACGGAATTCTTAAACAACAAATAAGCAATATTCCAAATTCTATGGGAATTTTAAAATAAAAGACAATTACTTTAACTAATTTATTCGATATTTTTAAGTAAATTTATGGCTCAAAATAAAATTGCATGTATATAAAGACCAATATATCGTGACTTTTGTTTTAGCAATATTCACCATCCTCCATATATAAGTCGTTCGACCTCGTTTTCACAACTTTACTGCATTGTATATGTTAGCTAACTAGGCGCACATGATACGAAGTACTTTACTATAGTACTTATGATAATGGCAAGGGCAAAAACGTAAAATTGGTAAATTTATAGACATTTCGACTTTGCTTACTCACACATCTGCTAGATAAAACTAGAGTTTTTTTAAATAAGGAGTGAAACATGCTTCAAGCAAACTATTTGCAAGACAGTATATACCATTAATATGAAAATATGAGACTAAAAATTTCATATAATCTCTAAGAGACAGAGGCCTAAACTACTTTGTATGGTCAAGCTTTTACATGTAATAAATAATACAAATATGTCTGCCCAAAATAATAGTTTTACACTTAAGTGCAAATACAATATCTAATCCTGTATAAATGAATTACAGCTTTCTTTTTATGCGCCTGGTGACGTGTCTATACTTTGACGGATTGCTGAGCAATAGTACGTTAGTACGAAGTATACAGGATATTGCTTTAATTGCTGTGAAGGGAGCCAAATTTTACTCATAGTTTAGCACTGAGTTAGGAATTCAAATATTAACTCAATGTCGTAGCTACCTAATTGTTTGTTTATTTTTTCCTCGATATATAACACAGAGCCATTGCTTTAGTATATTTCTTAAATGCGACGACAAACTATTCGTAATATCGGTCATAAATATATGGAATAAAATAGTATTTATGATAAATAATAATAGCCTTAATTAAAGTCATAATCAATCATCTCATCAAAATAAAAACATATGTAATTAATGGAGTTAAAGGATGAAGGATTATTAATTAGCATTGACAATAGATTGATGGAGCGAAAAGAGTCTAGGGAAATGGAAAGAGTGAATAAAAATATTCAAATTCAAATTTTGATGGTAAAAACATGATTATACAAAAAGACTAGGTTTAAATAGATATAATTATGAAAAATTGTAAGAAACGGAAAAGATTATGATTTAGAAAAATAGATTTAAATTTTAAAGTCAAGGTTTAAATATAATTTAATTATCTTAACAGATGTAAGGATCAACAAAACATAATATAAATACTCTAATTTTTTAATTAAAAAACTACCTCAATGTATTTACAAAATAGAGTTAGAAATATTCGTGTCAAATCAACATGAACATTAATAGCAATCAAACCGAGAATCCAGCTATTAATGACATAATCTGAAATCCGTTTAGGAAATGTTATATATTATTAGGTTATTATAAATGTATTTATTTATAAACAAGAAGCAATATAGTTTATGACTTCTGTTTGATATAAGTAAAAAAAATTAATTTGTCATTAAATAGTATCAGAAACCAGATAATGCGAATGGATTTCCAAAATATCTTATTTAAAAGACAACTTACATATACATTTGAGTCTTTCTTGCGCTTAGGATAAAAGAATGTAAGTTGAAAGGTATCACTAGATCGCCTCATGATCCTCTTAAATATTAAAAACCAGTGAGTTCAACTCAATAATCATATAAAATATAATATTTTATAATAGTTAAAATAAAAATATCCTTTAAAAAATTAAAATTTATTAAAATATGTTTATTTTGTTTGAAACAACTATTTAAAAGCGTTATTTTAAAATCTCTCTTAGTTAATGTGTCTTTCTATATTTACTTAAACAGTTGTTTTCCACTTTTCAAATTTACTTATAAAGATTTATCAAAAATGAATTATTCATTATTATGTTATATTAGCTATCCTTTTTTGGTCTTAATATTTATGTATATGTTAAATTATTATTTCCTTACAGGTTATATCAAGTTTCTTTTGTATATTGTTATATATCGTATTAACTGAAGTTATATTATTTTATTTACGTAACTCTTATCTTTTACACATCATAATCGAATATATATATATAATGAATATTTTTATGTTATTATTTTTTCATAATTATCATATATATAATCATAACGTTCCCTTAGAAAGTACAATTATAATTTTGACTAATTGTTGGATTATTTAAGCAAATTAATTCTGTTTTGAATAAAGTTTATAACATATGATTTACAGTTCTACCTAACTCATGGTTAAAAATTCTCACCTTTTATGGAAAAATCTGGATTTTGTAGAGATGTTTTTCATTCCTATTTTTTAGTTATTAATGTTTCAATGTTTTTATTCTTTTCTAATGTAAAAAATTTTCTGAGGTACAAAAAGCATTATTTGAGCAGAATGTAATTTCACACTTTTCAATCAACGTAGATTTCCGCAAGTATATTTCTTTTTTATGTCTAATATTGCCTGTATAATGATATTAGGCTTATGATATAATAAGCTACTTTACGTTTATCCTACTTGGTTTCAGATTAAAGCCCCTATTATGTGGAGAAAGTTTCGATGAAATACCAACTCTTCGCCTCCATAATTAAACGTATATAATCCTGAACTATTAACGTGTGTTTAGCCATGTGCTTTAACCGGTATTGTGCCTATATTCTATTAATGAGTCATGTGCTGTGCAAGAATGGTAATAATATTCGTGTCCCTTTAGGTCTTTTATATTACTTGGCGCTTATTCTTAAACCTTCTTAATTTTTCTTTTTCTCTTCCTTAGCGTCTCAGATAGACACAAATATTTTGTATTAGATTTCTCTCTTCTAGTTCTTATATTTAAAATAATTTTTCTTTTGTGCATTCCACAGATCATTTATGGAAATATCAATTTTATTAAATTACTTTTGGTGTCTCATTATTTTTAAAATCTAAAATGCACCATTTTATTTAATTTTATCATAATCCATTTTTTTATATTGTTTTTTCTAAGTGAAAAAATTCAACTATACGGATAATAAAATTTAATAGTTTCATGCTTTAAAGTGTAAAGTATATATTTTAATTTTCTACCTGTCGACAGCATCAACTGTATCAAAGCTATAAAGACAAGATGTTATGGCATTTTGTGTGATTCCATTCTCCTTTCGTTAAATAGAAGTAGTTTGACCTTGTTTTCGCAACTTAGTCATATTGGTAGTATGAATTAGAGGAACGCACCTAGGCCGGAGACCATTGTTTGCATGATAATTTCCAGAGCCGGACCGTGAACGTGGTACATTCTCAGTCGTATCGCCTGCATCTTCAGTGAGCATCGTTAGGCTCAGCACCACACTATAACATGTGACAAAGGACAGGTGAAGCAGATAATTTAACCAACTGTCTGCTAAACAATCGTGGTATATCTTCTTCCACCCTGGACTAATCACCAATCTTTTATCCTAGTATCCCGCCTTCACTTCACAATTTGTTTCTTGATCATTTAAATGTGGTATGGTGTGCTATTTTAAGCGGCTTTCATGAGAACTCTCCATACTTTACTCTGGTTTCTCACCCCCTCACCTTCCTTCAACCTAGTGCTGGGAATGTCGATCAGAGTCTGCCATATTGTTACGCAGTCCTCCTTCCCTAGGACTTATCAGAATCTTCCTCTTGCCCCGTAGGATCCATCTGCTATCTCGCTGGTTCAAGTATTTTGCTTGACCCCTGCCACCGAATATGTGCTGAGAATGTCAAGACTCAATGACGATATCGGAAAAATATCTGAGAATGTACCACGTTCACGTTCCAAATGAAAATTATCATGCATAAAATGGACTTCGGACTTAGTGCGTTTCTTTAAATCTTCCTACCAGTATTCATTCTATTTTAGTATTTAAAATTTCTTATGTAAATAAATAATTTGATCGCGACAAAACTTTTAACTAATTAAATTGACTTTGTGAATAAAGGATTTTACTCTAAAGCTGCATAAACTTCCTTATCAAAATTATTGCAGCGATAAGTAATTTTTCCTTTGATTAAACATTTTGCAGAAGTTATCACCTTAGATATTTTAATAAAAAGATCTTTACTGAACACTACTTTACTATCATAACTAACTAGTATTGGCTGCAAGTTTTATTTTTATAGGCCTTATACATTACGCTTAGTTAACCTGCCCTGTAGGTTTAACATTATATTTGCGCTTGCTAAAATTTAGAAGGTTTTACATTTCAAAGTAATTCGTTTTTTTCATAGGCATTTAAAGAAATATTCTGCATATAATATTAAATTTGTAGAGTAGTAAGATTTCGACTTCAAACCAGTGCTTTTACAGCTCAATCAACAAGAACCGACTTAGCGTTTTATGACTTTTTACGGACACTCATTAAAATCTGTCAGTAAAATGAGGGATAAATTAAATTCAAAGATTAAGACACGTTTCATTCATCATAATAAAATGGCTCTTTTCTAGGCATATTAAAAAAACTCTCAATAAGGCAGATTAACCTGATTTACACCGCGCTATTTTGTTGAATTTGTTATGGCTTATTATCAAAGTTCACGATAATGTCTACTGTACATTTCTAATGTCTTAACTAGCCAAGAGTTAGAGGAGGAATATTTACATCGAAATCTAACTATACTTATCTGAATGTGAATAGGCTTGCTCTAATTTCTCTTGTCTCTCCCTTTTATAATCTTTTATTTGCCGAAACAATAGGTGTTGAAACTATTAATACTTGTTGAATAAGTCACGCTAGCTAGCTTAAGCTGGTGTAAGGGTAGTTAATTAAATTTAACATAATAAAACGAGTTACAGAATTTCATTCATCCTTCCGCGTTGTGTTGGCCTTATCCATACCCCTAAAAGGATAAATAGCAGGATTGTAAGTTCTATTTGACAACTCGTTACCACTAAGTATAACACAAAGGCATAATGAGGCTTACACATTTTTTTGTGAAAAATTCAGTTGACACTTCTTATTTCACCTTAAGAAATATAGACTGGCTATCAAAGTATTATCGATAGATTTTAAACCCCACCCGCAATCCAATCTAAGTGTTAAAGGTGGGGAGGCTAGGTTTGTTTAAGTACGTGAAATGACTACGTTAAATTTTTACCTATTTGTCCCATTTTAAAACCTATAAATTGGGTTCTTTTGTAAGAGAATATCCACGGATTCCAGGATCATTTATTCATGCAATATGAAACTAAGCTTCCTGTTACAGCCATGCCAACTGGATTGACGGTTAGTACAATGTGTGTCCATAATTTTGTAGATTCGCCAATGCTTACCCATTGCTTAGGTAGATTTGCAGAAATTTGGGTCTTAACAGGGAGTAAAAAATGTAAGGAAAGACATATATGAAGTAACAGGAAGAAACATCGACAGGAAGAAGATATTGAGGGAAAAATGAAGGTGAAGAGAAGGCCGTTAACAGAAAGGATGATCAAATATCGATTTCAACAGAATGCAATCGAAAGACGTCCATTTCAGCATTAAGTTTATATACAAAAAATAAAATAATTATTATTTAGTAAATTATAAATTCGTTTTTAGTCTCGGCTCAGACACGCTTTTTAGCCTACCTAGGAATAGAGCCCCCAATATTGATATTTAATTAATAAATAGATATTTGGATTCATTGTATGCTGCTGAAAGACAAACTTAGTTACCAAATTAATTCAGTGCAGACATAAAAATAATAATAAGCAAATAATAAATTTATTAACGATATGGGATAAATCCAGGCAATTGCCAATACACTGATTTTTTAATGATGATATCGTGCTTTTTGTTCGGCATAGCTAAGTTTTCCTAATTCTCATGAACTAATTAAATCACTAAGTCTATGATCAAATTATCTTTTGCTCATGTTATTTTGAGTTGAAAATATTTATACTATGGGTAAGGGGATATAACTTATTTTGTTTTATTCTCATTATTAAAAAACACATTTGTTTATGTATTTTCTTTGCAGGCCATGACCTCCATGCTTTCCAAGATAAAAGTTCTAAAGACTGCCTTTGAGGTCATTTGGTTAATTTAATCGAACTTGAATAAAATAAATATTCAAACTACTCAGCTTTTCTAGATAATTAGGCTTTAGAGATGGCAATTATTATTGAATAATAACTTAGTCACATTATAACGCTTAAGGTGGTTTAAGGCTTGAGAGTTAAGCTTTCCAAAAATCATATGGGTGGCTTTACGATATCATTGAATTTTAATTGGGCCTGCTCTCAAAAGACTCTCTCATTCGGGATGAATCATAAGTATTTGATTCCGAGTCACAAGTATCCTGGCGACGTTACCAATTTACTTAACACTTACGATGGGCAATGGGTTACAGGGCAGGTGTAACGTTAAAGGCAAGCCAGGCCACTCTAAAATCACGTTTATCGATTAAGGGAACACGTACTTGTCACTATGATAGATGACGATTTATTTTCATTGTAATTTGTTTTCAACTATTACAGTAGTTCCATATTTCGATCGAAGGTATGAAGACCAAGATAGTGTGGCCTTTTGTGTGATCGCAGTCTCCTTTCGTTGTATAGAGGTTGTTTGACCTTGTTTTCGCAACTTGATCATATTGGCAGGAAGACCTAAAGGAACGCATCTAGTCCGAATTCCAAAGTATGCATGATAATTTACAGTCAGACCGTGGACTTGGTACATACCAACACGTTTCGCCGGCATCGTCATAGCCGTACCATTCTTATCACCAAGCAAAAACTCGCAAGAGGCAAGTAAAGTTGATTTCTTGACCAATTGTTTGCTAAACACTTGTGGTATCTCTTTTTCTGTCCTGGGGTATTCACATATCCTATGCCCTCGTATCACCCCTTCACTATCACAATTTATTAGCTCCTTATTTTAATGTTTTATGATGTGCCCTTTCGAGCGGAATTCACGAGACTTCTTCACACTCCGCACTGGCTTTCTTCCCCCCAACTCTCTCATTCTTGTGCTGCGAATATTGTTCTGAGTCCACCATATTAGTTTGCAATCCTCTTCACATAGATCCTATAAGAGTCTCTCCCTTGCTCCGTAGGATCCGACTCCTATATTTCTCTGGTTCAGTTATTTCACTCGACCAATGCCACCCCATCTATGCTATTCGAGCTACTATTTTCCACGCTGGCTCAAGCCTTTAATAGCATGTATACTCCTGCTTCTCTGAATAGACCCACAAAGTCTTGATTCACAAGCTGGATGAAAGACTATAGATCGCACATGATGAACGGTGATAAGGCTTGGCGTGATTTAACTTTGCAAGATTTTTTTAGAAAAATAACCATATTCGCTTGGTCTAGACTGCCGATAAAGAATCCACGCCAATAAATAAATCAACTAAATTCTCCTATTTGATCTGTTGTACATCAAAAATGTCTAGTTCGACAGTACTTATATGCTATACGAAACTTAGGGTCGCATTTGAAGACTATCAAATACGCCAGCCTAAAATTTCCATTCGTGATAAGCCTTCATCATATTATTTTAGAATGAAAATCACCTGAAAAGTTAGTTAGTAGATAAAAAGATCTTCATCTTCTTAATGTTAACCAGACTCTGAAGTCTGGTTTGGAATTGTTGAGCCTACTTCCATTTCGAGTAAAAGTGTTGGTTGATGAGATTTGAAGGTCACTTCCATCAAAAGATGACAGAGGATTCCTCTTGCCCAGCTGTCGACTGGCTTTACTGGAAGATTCATGCTGGTCAAGAGAAATCCGCCGTTGTCTTCTGGTGGAACCGACCTTCGAATCTCTATACCCAACACTTTCACTCAAAATGGAAGTAAGCTCAACAATTATCAAACAAGAGATTCCTCGAAACCCAACTTTTCTTCACATGCTTTGGAATTTCCAAAAAACGGACATAGCAAAAGACCTTTAGTAGTTTTGCATTTTTGGGCAACTACTGCAAACTTCCAAATGGCCAGACAAGTGGTTCATTCACGAAATTATCCATATATAGGGCTAATCTCTGAGAGTTCCAACACGAAAAATATGATATTTT
>CAAALY010244628.1:1902-12770 GCA_900617795.1 Protopolystoma xenopodis
ATCCCTGAACTGACTTTCCTTCAAATGGCTGTGTTATCACTCCGCTTTCTGCCCCGGCACATCTGCCTACTCCATACCCTCTTGTCTCACTTGCGCCTATCAAACTCATGATTTGTTTGTATTCATTTTCTGAACAGGTGTGCTCTTTTTAGTGAGTTTACCTTGACGCCTACCTCTCGATTTGCCATAACTACCGATCCAATTTGGGCCTCCTTTCCAAATCTCCCTTGTGGCCCCTGGGATCCATTCCTTATCTGCTCTGGTTGACTGTTTTCGCTCGGCTCCCCTTGCAGTATACATTTTTCTCGAGGCGTTTTTTATCGTCGTTTTATTTCAAATATTTGCATTATCAGGCATTATCTCTACGGCTCATTTCCCTGCTCCAACCCATGTAGTCTGGGCAGGCTATGAATTTCTATCCTCTCGAGTGAATTTCTAGCCAATTCGGCTGCCATCGACTAGTCATAATGCCGAAATCCTATGACGAATGTGATTATCCGTCTCCATCTTGCTGTGACCACCAGGGCCCCAAAGTTGTACTTGCTTCTTCGAGCAGACTACCGTGAAAACGTCGTCTCTTGGTTTCCGAATTCTGCTCAGCTTTTTCCATTAGCTAACGATAGGTCCTTAATCCACGAATCCCTTTTTTCTCTGACTTTGCTTAGGCAATTGGCAAAATTATCACTTAATCTTCCTTCTTCTAACCTCTTGTTTATTGAGGTTATTTTCCAAAAGGATGCCAATGCCCTTCTTAATTTTCCGTTTTCCTGTATTTCACCGTATGAAGCCCAGAAGACGGGACTAAATCGCGAAAACCTGTTATGACCAAGTCTTTAAGCACAACAAATCTATTGAGCTCCGTTCTGCCCAGTGGAAAGTATATGTGATGAAGAGATTCATCGTTGGATCCCACATTCGTTTAGCCTAATTGGTAGTTTCTTGTTGCAACTGTCCTCAAGACTATGCCATTTGATCCAAATGAAAACATACAAACATGTTGTCTGTTCTTCAGATCTGCCTGAAATTCTTAACTCTTTCACCTGAATAAGATTTCGCGTGAATTTGGTCAGCTCAAATTTTATGTTGATTCGGAAATAGATCACAGATGAACTGTATATTCATTCTATTTATCTAAACATGCAGGATCAATTGTTGTACAAGAGCTCTGTTTACTAGTATTTCGTTAAAGGTGATGAGGCACCAGTACGTAAATTTCTCCACATGTTTCCATCGAATTTCGCATTTCAGAGAATATCCTTTGGGAAGCAAGAATGTGTAAAATTCAGTGGAAACGTGAGGTCAACTCATATCATTGTGCGATAATTCAACTGCAAGTCTCTTATAAGCTTAAATGGTAAATACAACTCTTATTCAAGATCTACTGGTAGTCTCAAGGCCTACTTAAAAAGAAATTATAAATTCTTATTTCGTTCTGGATTTAGTCTTAGTACCCTGACTGGCGAAGTTGTGACGTCATCAGCAAAAGCATTCGAACCAGGCGAGGTTATCACTCCACTTCACTCTACAACTGCTGCGAGCACTGGATCACAGGACAGATGTTATATCCAAAACAATGAAATCCGATGAAATTCACGTCTTCTCTGATACGAATCCCGCTGAATCTGTCGTTGAGACGATGGAGCATAGTCGTAACAACTGTCCACATTCAAGGCGAAAGCGTACCTGACAACAAGGCTTATTTAAGTTTATCGGTATCGAAAATTCTGCATTTTACCATCGGCCCTGTGCAAGCAACCTGTCGGAGAGCATGCAGTTGAACGGATTTTGTGTGGAAAGACTTCAAACTTTGGAAAGAATGTAAAGATGGGGAAACTCAGTAGCTCCTATGCACAATGTAGTCTGGCCATTCGGGCACCTACATCTTGGTAACTCAGTAATTAATGGGGACATTAATGGGGAATTACACGATTTAGATAGTCACGTCATGCCCACGCTACATGTTTGTTTATGAGGAATGTCTATGCATGAGCATTTGATGAAATATGATGAAAAACTGTGTTTTGAAGAAGTGATATATTGTGAAATGACATTCCAGTTCGAAAGAGCAAATGGTTAGAAAGAGTTCGTGATATGGTATCACTGGAAACAGAAGGAGGATTGCCGCGTATCGTGCGAAGAAGTCCTCGGTTCACCGCCCTCTGACCCTGATGAACCTGTACTAAGCTATAGTCTGTACCGCCCTGATAGACATCCTCAGAGCAAGCATCCATACTTTATGAAATAGACCAAAAAATATACTAAACCAAATAATCTGTTAGTATGTAGAGCAAATTTGAGGTTGCCAACCAAATCATGGTGTAGAAGTTATTTGACCTTGGCTTCGCAACTCGGTCATATTGGCAGGAAGACCCAGAGGAGCGCACCTTTTCCGGAGTCGATGGACATCATCAGAGCTGGGTCTAATTCCTGTAAAAGTCTCACGTAAACAGAACCAGGTCAAGAAGACTATCCATAGTCTACAACGCGATTCAGTCGTCCTCATCTGGTGATCATGCACTTTCATACGAAATGAAGGTCCCCCGAAGAATGTTATTTCACGAGACTCATCGGAACCCAGTTTCTCTTCGTATCTACAATACTACACCAATCTGACACGAATGCTCTTATGTCCCACGGCACTCACATGTAAGATCTACCGGTAGTTTAAAAAAAGCTATTAATCGACAGCAAAAATGTGATGTACGAAGTGATTTCTGCCCTCTACTGCCTTCATTGACATTTTGGTGTACTCATAACATGTTGAAATTATACATTGCGCCATCCGGATCCGATTCATGTTGAGTCGAGTTTGAAATTGGAGTCTGGTTCATTCTGGAAGAGAATACCTTCTGGTCAGCGAGGCTGATGGAATTCAATTGAAGCGAAAGGACCACTTCCTAATACGCATTTATTGTGAAGACTTTTCGTTTGTATGAAATAGCATCATGAATAAATATCGCCGTTATTCTGAAGCCAGTTTTTGGCTTCCGGTTGACGTAATATGCGAGATATTCTCACTTGTGTTCGAGTGAAAATATACCAAACTTTCCTCCACCATACCATATGGTTAATACAATTAGAGCTTGAACTTATTCTCATGGCGATTTCAGGCTTACGAAGGGTCAAGAAAACAGGTTTTTTGACTGAGAGTCGATCTCTTGCCTGCTTTACAAATTTACGTCTTGACGCCTTTAGATGTATGACTTGTGAAATATAGAGTATTTTTATTGGTGATTACATATAGTTATACCTTTTTGTTATATGCACTCGCACACACACATAGAACCATTCATACTTAAGTAAGTTTAGATAGGGAGCGAAAATGTGTTTAGATAAATCTCTTGGGTTAACATTTTTGTGGAGACTTTCATTTTGTATAAAAGTGTGTCAGATAAAGAGATTTCACCGAAAGGCGACAACCAATGCTGTTGTTCTACAGCCATCTAGCCTCAATACAACCTTCAGGCTAATGTAATATTAGAGACAGCCAAAGGAACATAAATTGATGAAATTTCGTCCATCATTCTAATTGGCATTCAGATATCATCGTGGGCGTCAACTAAAACTCTATAGACTGCGACCATACCGGAGGCCATAAAATCTTGGTCTTCATATCTTCAATAAAACTCTATAGACTAGATATATTCACAAATAAAAACGAAATTTTACGGATATACATGGATGGATATCGAATACTTTGCACATTTCTTGTTCATTTTATCTGGATTCTTCTACTTGAGTGTGTGTTCAAGTCTGTGTGTGACAACGCCTGTACATGAAAGTATCGGCCAAAATTAAGATAAGTTGAAAACTAGCCTAACGTCAGTTCCGGATTATCACAGCATCATGACTCAAGGTAAACCATTAAGAAAGAGATTGCGCGATCCCGTCCCTTAGGTTAAATGAATGTGAATGCGATTAGAACCATCATTGAGCTGACCAGTTGAATCACCTTCTTTTTGTCTGATCTATCGGAGGCTGCGTCAACCAGAAAGTTGTGGTTGAGCCAATCAGGGGTATAACAACGAGCATCAACCGTCATCTTTACGTGAGACTGAATCAAGAATCCCTTTATCAGGCATATTTATACGAAATTAAAAGTCCTCACAAAAATGTAAATTTAAGTGATTCGTCGAAATCCAGTTACTCTTCGTATATACAACCGTCAACGTTATATTCGGCGAGATCTGCAGCCAGGGTCTGCCCGATAGAATGAGGGCATAAGCACAAAACCTGGTCTATTTAAAAATGGGAATTATCAAATTATCAGGTGCTCAAGACTATAAGTATATCATAAATGCAAACTTTCCTCAGCCTAGATCTTTTAAGATGATACAGGATTTATAGTGAATTGTGGCCCATTGAGATGAGTAGGCTTTAGAATGCAACAAAATTTCGCATAAATATACAAAAATAAATATTCAGATTCAGTATGTCTCTAAGCTACCAATCTATGTTGAATAAGAAGCGTATTTACCCCAGGTCTTATGCGATGAAGGGATTATAGTAAATTTTCCCATACTCCATTAAATAGGCCTCATGATGCCAGTGAGGCCTCCTCCCGAAAGGTATTCCCAACCTGACTGGACTTTACTGTAGCAACCTCATTGGGAATCGAATAAAAGTTATGGTTATACAAAATATTATGTCGAACTTCTACAACTGTCATTGGTGCCAGCGGATCATAGAGCCGACGTGACTGCCAAGGCTGGAAAGGCCTCTTCAACACTACATTATATAGTGAAATTGTTGATAAATCAAGTATGTATTTGCAATTACAACCAACTACACTACTTATATTTATTTCTCGAATAAGGTATTGTTGTCGTGACTACCAGTAAATCAGTAATATGAGATGTATTCACCCGATTTGGTTTAAGGGTTGGTTAGCGTGTCAAGCTCCCATCATGCACTGTCGCGGTTCGACTCCCGTTAAGGGTGTTGATAAGACCGATGCGAGGTCGAAACTGCAGTCCACTCCAGCCGGGATGAGAACAACTCTTGGGAAGGCAAGGCTATGTGAAATCGAATGGAAACGTCAGCTCAACTCATATGATTATGGGAAAATTCTTCTTCTACTAGTCCTTCATCACCTTAAACGAAATTGAGTAAATACATCTCATAATACTTATATTTAGATTGAACGGGTTTCAAAAATATTAGTACTGGGGTTCTATTCACGTGAAGGCTGGCGATGAGAAGATGCGGCGAATTCGTGCAATCCAGGGCAGTTTAATCCAATGCAGTTCAATCCAGTCAGAATGAGATAGACTTTTGGGGAGGCAAGGCCGAATGAAACTAAATGGAATTATAAAAATTAATTCACTTATCAGTCTTTCATCACCTCAAGTAGTCTAGGGTGGCCAAGGTTTTAATTTGCCGACTTGGGACTTGGAGTCTTGCCCTAATGCACGTCTGTGTACATATTTGTGTGCGGAGACACATGAACGGGAGCAAACACGAGGTTGGCTCTTTCCTCCCAAATATGAATGGCTCGTTTCCGTAACAATGCAGAATGACAAGAGATGAACATGAAGGCATTCTGGGTCTTTATAAATGCCTTATTAAATGCAATTTTGGCACCTTTTACTTTGTTGGAAAAGGGGAATAAAGATGGAAGAAATGGGCACATTGTTAGCAATAGTAATTCCGGCCACATTAATTGACTTAAGGCTTGGTGAGTCTTTTCGATGAGCATGGTTTGTAAAGTTTTATTGATGTCTGTCACAGTGGGGACGGTTACAGCTAAGCCCTGATTCATTGTATCAAAAGTCACAACTGCTTCGGTCTTCGGTGAGACCAAGTTGTATGTGTCTACAACCTGTCTTTTCAAACCAAACGAAAGCTACAATAAGATGATAAACGATGAAATCGAAGATAGAGGCCTTGATCCAAGGAGCAATACAAATACACTTCATCCTTGCCAATTCAACCCATTCTAACGATGGAAACATTTTCGTCGACCGGCAGGTCTCATGAACATATGCAAACGATTTTATAACAACTTGGTCTATAAACAATTCTGAAAACACTCTAAATGAAGGCATAATCTGCGCCAATAACTAGTTTCTCTCCATATCAATAAACTGTTAATGTACTAACTTATCTCTCAAAATGAAATATCGAAAGACACTATGCCATCAGGGAGTATTTTTAATCCAAGCCTTCGGCATTCGCTGCACTGTTGTCGTGGGAATAGACTAAGGCTTGGTGTAGAAGTCTCGGAGAGAGGTGAGAGTTGGTCCATGATTTATCGGGATCAGCATTCGCTACTCTTAGGCGATCTTGTGCAAGAACTGATAGCGGAATTATCCCACAAGAGGACATTCGATTTCATAAGGCTTTGCCCCCCAAAAAACTTCTTCCTCCGAATTCATCCCCAACGGAGTTCGAGCCCGAGCCAAGTAGCTATACTGCCCTGGGGGCCATGGAGTCACAGGACGAATTCCACCGTTAAAGAAATCCAGACTGGAAGAGAGAAGAACGTTAGTTACTTGGACCTTCGAGTCTGTGAGTGTAGCGAAGACGCGACCTGACCTCTGCAACTATCTCTGGACGTAAAGAATCGCAATTTAAGAAGGTTAATTCTGTAAAATAGGTTCGTTGGTGGATATTCTCACAGGCGATAGAAAATATAGTCAAGTCTTCATTTAATGTAGTCAAAGACTATATTTTCTATATGTTCAGCTTATCTCCATTTCGAGTGAAAGTGTTTGGTGAAGAGATCCCACCAGAAGACGACGGCGGATTCCTCTTGACAAGTTGCCGATTGGCTTCACTGGGGCATTCTTTCTGGCACTGTTTTTAAAGTAATCTTATTCGATTTCGGTGCAAACGTGCTGATATTTCGTTCATCGTATGACGAACATCATCAGGGCATGGTATCATCCTTACACCCGAATTCAAGCTTAGCACGGAATTGAATGGGGTTACCTCGGAAGCAGCGTCTGCGTGAATGTTCCAGTAAAACCAATCGAAAGCTGGTCAAGAGGAATCCGCCGTCATCTTCTGGTGGGATCGACCGTCATATCTCTTTATCAAACATTTTTACTCAAAATAGAAGTAAGCTCACAAATAATGACACAGAAGATTGCTCGGAAACCAACTTCTCTTCGCATATGTTTCCTATACTCTTGTGTGAAAATGTTTATTAAAGAGCTTCGGTGTGTGATCTCACAAAAAGGCGTTACATTCCGATCTAATTATACAAAACGAACATTAAGGCTTCATATCTGCATGCACATGAGTATGAACACGAATAAAAAAAGTTAAAACGCTTATTAATAAATTGAGATTAATCAACATTATGTACCATTCACAATTAATTTTGTGGGAACATACCATAGGTAAGGATGTGTCTGTTAATTTAATGGAATCTTGGTATGCTTTGATTTGTCTTCAGAATGTCTTTCAGGTCTAGTGATGTCTGTCAATTGGCTTGATTGATGATACCCTATCACGCTTTCTCCAGAACCGAAGGACATTGCATCTAAGACAGTGACAGCATCAAAGCCACGGATCATGGGCATTTCGCCATCGTATTATGCTTAGGTCGACCCATGGACCTCTTCGCTGCACACTTTGGCACGAAACGTAAATCGAATAGATTATGATTTTTACAGGGCATAATATCACATAACGACTCGAAATATGTGCATCGTTGGGCTGTAAAATAAGCCGTAACCGTTGAAAGCGCTTTTTATTAAATATCCTCCTTTCGGAGGTACGATAATTAAGAAGGAACTTAATTTATAGTACAAAAATGGCTCTGGAATTGACCTAACTAACCGACATTATAATCATTGGGGGAGTTCTCCAACTGGTAAGATCAGTGTACATTTCAAGATGATGTGTCCTTTTGCAGAAGATACCATCGAGACGCCATTGGTATGATGGTGTCAATTGAACTCGTTTGTGCTTATAGTCATACATACTAATAAGGTGTACTTTGTAGCTATGGCAAGCAACTGGTTTTTTGATGAATCTTCTGACATACCATTGCTAAGTCTGCCACAATTCAGAGTTCAAGTAATAGGCAATTGTAGTAAAATGTTTCCTTGAGTGAAAAAATGCCATTGGGTCTTGATAGGGTGAATAGATTTTACGCTTTGCTCCAATTGCTCAGAATGTTCCCTGATATTAAAAAAAATATATATATACACACACATATATATATATATATATGCATGCCGACGAGCGTATAAGCACACCTACATGCATACGTTCACACATACATGCATCAAGGCAAACATAAACACAGAAAGAAATATGGACATACATATTTTAAAACAAATGTGGACTTGCCTTAATATACACGTAAATTAACTTGCTAAAATCATTATATACCCTGCCAAAAGTTAATTAGTGTGTGTTCACACTGCATCTATAGTTGAATGAGTTGGCCTTTTTTACTTAATAACATTAAGTAGCTATAACAATACGATCTAGCCAAGATACTTTATTTCAGGTGAGATGAAGGACGAAATCTCACTCCATTTTCACCACCATCAAAAGGTAGCGTCTAGACGAATTCGCCAGCCTGAACGGTTCAGTAAGCTCAAACATCATTAAACCCCTAGAGATCAGTCATCGGTTGTTGATGGGATCCGCCTAAGAATAGCTTCATCCTATACTTTCACACGAAATCAAGGACAGTTCAGGGTGTGTCGTGTAAGTATGTACATTTTTGTTAATCGTGACTGACAGAGTAGTGTTTCAAACGGACGAAGGAAAAACGGGAGTTTAGATGGGAGCTTTAAAGAGAAGAGTGATATTGTGTAGTCTGGTGGTTTATGAGGAACTTATTTGAAACTATGGCCAGTTGTGATTTTCTGTTAAAGTGATAGGGAGGCTGTCGGTTTGGTGTTATAAGAGCACACGACAAGAATAGTAAAAGATGAAATTAAGTAGGTTTTCGAGACAAACACTATATTTTGAATAAGATTTTAACTCATCCTAAGTTGGATAAGGCGATGGATGGCTGATAATTGAAATTTACCAAAATTATATGAGTAGGCTGCTGATCCAAAACTTACAAAATGTAGGAGAAATTATATTATAAATAGATATTTGGTGTACTTATCCCTCCTCTAAATTAACCTTCATATTACTACTGCTAATAATAATACTAACAAATATAATGTTACTCATCATAATTGCATTAAGTGAAGATGCGGTGACAAAGATGGGATAATACTTTTGGATAGAATCGACGAAAACTCTTTCTTTGTTTAGTTATCAAGCAAGCGTAGGCCTCGATTAATTGTTTATCCTCACTCCTATTCTGATGAACTCATTAGTTTCCTATTTATCGTTCTGCTGACGGCATAAAATACTATGCAGACTACAGTCTTATAGCTCTATAGTACATATCCGATTTTCCCCATATGCTCTGGCACTTCTGACCTCTAAGTATTTGTGTTCTGTCTTTCTTTAACCAACTGGGAGACAAGTCTCTCAAACATAAGGTCAGATACACGAAGATACTATTTTGTAGAAGCATAATTTAAATAATGAACAATATTTCACTATAGAGGAAAGAGGGGGTCTCGAGAACTTCGCCAATTCTAACGTCCCAGTAAAACTAAACGGCAGGTGAGATGGAACAAGGAATTGTTTTATAATACACTTTAATGTAAACTGAGGTTCAAGCGACCATCGACGAGTTTAACAGATGTGAAAAAAAGAAGTGACTATTTAATGCTTATACAAAATATAAAGAAGAGACGTTTAGTTTTCTTGAAATAGGGCTAGCTTGACATTCTTGCATGTACAGGCAGACCAGTTCTCTTCCAAACTATGTTGGGGTGTTGCTACGACTGTGAGGCTGTCTAGACTGTGGTCGGCACGTCATGCTGTGAGGGCTTATGAAACACATGGATCCATAGCTGCAATCAAACCTTAAAGAGAAGTATAATCACGGACAGACAATTTTTTATGGAGCATTGATTAAATAAGCAAGAAAAGTTTATTTTTGACGAAGCTCGTGATCTAAAATTGTTGGGCGACTAGATTAGATTGGACAATTAAATTCAATTTGGAGTTGGAAAAGGACAAGACGTTGGCCTTTCCAGATGTCCTAATAAAAAAATAACGGTAGGGTTGTATGAAGGAAACCCACAAACGCGGTTTTCTTATTAATTTCTTCTCGAATCACACTTAGGTTCTTAAACTAGGAGTAATGAAACCGAGGATAATGAGGAGTTTAAGTCTAGTCGACGTAAATCATCAGGATCATGAGTAAAAAAGGCAAATAAAAATTTTAGTTATTAACAGTTTTAAAATACTAAGAAATAGGGTGATAATAAACCATTATTTGGGACAAAATAAGGAATAAGACAGCTTTTCATCCAGGTTCATGATATCACCATTTTGCAAGCTTTTAAGAAAGATAGGTGAATTCCTGAGGGAATGGACGGTCAAGACAATTTATAAAGAAATATCGGCACTGTCCTCCGCTATGCCTTCTTTTGGAGATGTTCTCTGCAGATCGGTTTGTTATAAGGCTTTGTGCGCCTGTCGTAAAGTTTATGTGGGTAACAGTTGTCGACCCATACACATAGGAGGCTATGAGAACAAAAAACAGGATGCAAGGGCCTATGGATTCAGAAACTAAGGGTGGCTGAACATGTGGTGACTACATGGTACCAGATAGAGTGGTCTATACCCTCAACGTTTTGTCGAATATGGGGACTTCACTACTAAGCGGAAGATCAGTAAGTCGATTGAAATTAACAACACAAAGACTAGCCTGAATAACAGGAGCGAGTGTAGGAAAGTAAGTAACAACAATTTTTTAAATATATGAAGACCAAGATGTTGTGGCCTCTGGTGTGGTCGCAGTCTCCTTTCGATTGATAAAAGTGGAT
>CAAALY010244630.1:2452-12749 GCA_900617795.1 Protopolystoma xenopodis
AAAAAAAGTCATGACCAGATCCGCTCCTCTGCCTGCATCACTTTGGCTCACTTACATGCATGTAGCATACGTCAGCCAAACAAATCATGGAATGTCTCAAAACGATTGCAAAGTGAGATATAAGAAGTGGGTAGGATCTCAGCTGGCCACCCTTTCTCGGTTTAGTGTTATTTGATGATTTTCTGTGAATAATGGTTTCTGGCTCTGACGATGTCCGTCACAAGACGTACGGAGTCATCAGGGTCGCAAGACGGTAAGCCGATGTCTTTTCGCACAATTCACCCGAAAAAAGTCCTAGACAACCCTCCTGCGATATCTGTTGAGGCCAATCCATGGATACCTTCTACCCACCTTCTCAAACGAAATGAAAGGTAGACCAACATCCTAATAGGTCGGGATAAGTCTGCCTAACTGGGCAATATTTGACACGCTTTTAGCCATCTTACTTACCTTGGCCCCTTCGGCCAGGCATGACTTGTTTGCGTTTTACTCCACGATTAATAGTGTCATCGCCACCAATACGGTCCTCTACTTATTGGCTTTATTTCCTAGCCTCTAATTTGCCCTTTTTATGCCATAGCAGCTCAATTGTCTCCAGGTTGTGCGACTCATGCATTTGCTGGTCTCTTAAGCCAATTATTTTGTTTGCAGACTGTCTTAGCAAATCAGTTTTATTTTTCCACTATTCTTGCACAACCGCATTTTGAGGCAGTGTAACCGGAGCTTGCCCGTCGTTCGTTTGGGTCTGAAGAGCAGACCATACAACATACACGCACTCATCACCCGTTTTCCGTCTTCTGCTTTAGTGGTTAAAATGCATTTGATAAAGCTACAAAGTTTTTACTGATTCGTATGCTCATCCTATAGCTAATAACATATTTAAATTGCTCATTTCAAATTTTTGCTGCTTTTCCCTCTGATTTTTCAAAAAAACTGCTTAGTTTGTCCTTCACAAATTGGCCACTGATGCTCCTAAAGCCTTTGCCTACTTCCTTCACAACTTCCATGATGGTAAGTGCTTCATTAATTTACGATCATAACTCTGTTGTACATTTTATTTTTTCGATCACACGGTACTAGCATCGTGGGGTCAGATGATAGGCATGACTTTCAACAGCCGGCAACTATTTTGCAACACAAGTCTAATAATAAAATATCTATAAGACCAACATGTTTTGGTAGCCAGGAGGTAAGCATCAACTTCACCCCACTATATGAAGACCCAAATCTGTCCTTATAGACCCAGTATCCATTTTTGTAGCCTCCTGTCAGACACGATTCACTGGCAGGGTCTGCGGAAAAGCCCTATATCATGGGATAGATGACAACCTTTTTCTCAAAAATGGACCGTCTTCTCGATCTGCTGTATACGTTAAGGAAATAGAACATTCACTGTTGTAGTGAAATTGTTTGCATTAAATCGGGTATAGCCAGGCAAGAGTTTAATAAAAGTATCAAAGGGTTAAGAAAGTTGGTTGCATAGTCAAGCATCTAAAACCTAGCTCCTTAGACATCCCTCATCTGTTTACAATTACGCTAAACTTCACTTTTGGTAGCCCTTATTTCGTATGAAAGTGCATGAAGAAGAAATTCGTATGTCGATCTCACCAGACGAGGACGTATGAATCCCGTTGTACTGGAGCCATTTGGCTTTACTGCATCGTTCAGGTTGACACAGTTCACGAGACGTCCTCCCTCGCCTCGAGTGAAAACAGGCTGAACTCGAAATGAGTGAGGACGTCTCCTCGCCTGCCTAAATCTGAACGTCGTATTAAAGCCAAATGGCTGCAGTAAAACGGGATTCTATTGTCGTATTCTGGTGAGATCTACCTACAAATCTTTTCTTCATACGAAATAAAAGTCCAAACAATAATGTTAGCTCAGGAGATTTATCGAAACCCAGTTACTCTTCATATCTACAATGTTCTTTACTTTACTTTACTTGCATAATTTACGCCTTTCTACGAGGCTGCCATGCGATTAATTGTTTTTAGAATGGATTTTCGTTGTTTCGATCGACACTTATTTTATGTATTTTTCGTATAGAAGCTGAGTCTCGAGACTACCAGTAAATCAGTTTTATGAGATCTATTCACCTTTTTTCGTTTAAGGGCTGATAGTGGAATTTTCCCACAATGATATCAGTAGAGCTTAAGATTTCTCTGAATTTAACATAGCCTTGCTTTCTCAAAAGTTGTTCTCATCCAGGATGGACTGCAGTTTCTACCTCGCATCGGTCTTACCAATACACCCTGCAGGAGTCGAACCGTGACAGTGCAGCATGTGAGCCTGAACGTTAACCACTCAGCCACATTGCCACGAGTGCTCTTGGGTCACAGGACAGATGTGAATTTTAAGGAAAGCTAGATTATATACAAAAAATAAGTAATGTAATCGATTGTTATAGTAAAAATACGTTTGCTTAATAGACACTCCTTTCAAAGAGTATGATATGGAAAAAACCTGGCCTTCCATAAAATTGACATCTGACCTGTGACCCAAGGATACTAGTGGCAATGTGGTGTTGATAAGATCTAGGCTAGGTCGAAACTGTAGTCCACCCTGGATGAGAACCATTTTTGGGAAAGCAAGGCTATGCAAAATTCAAAGTAAACGACACCTCTACTTACATAATTGTGGGAAAATTCTATTACCAGTCCTTCATCACCTTTTATGAATTAGGTTGAATGAATCTCATATAACTTATTTTATGTCACTCTTGTTGGCATTTGTTTCCTTTTGCCGTTTGTCTCCATTCGTAATATTATTAATGTGTCATGGAACCGAAGCGACCTTCATTTTTCTCTTGCAGAGATACGTTTCCTAGGCTCTGATTCTTTCACTGTCTGGACTATTTCTTGTTTACATGTCATCATTTTATCAACTCATTCCACTCCCAGTGGTCAAGTTCTTACTCTCAAACGCAAGATGCGACGAAGTGGCGTAGACTGAAGCAACCAACTCTCTTATGCTCAGCTGTTTCGTTATTTTCCCTTTCAGTTCTTCGAAAACCTCGATCTTCATTACTGCCCGTCTGTTATCGGCTCCAGTGGTTCACCAAGCCTTCAAACCTGAGTGGCACGACCTGTACATCTGTCGTCCTACCTGCGTTGGCGGATGCTTTCAAGTCCAGTGATGAACAGGTCATTATTCTTCCACTGCCTGGCTGTCACTCCTGAAAACACCTTCGTTTCCTTCATACAAATTGATTCGGCTTATAATGACATTCTCGTTGGATTATACCACTTCTGTGACTTATTTTGGCCCAAGGCAGTTTCAGAATTGTGCATCTATCGCTTGCTCCATTCGTACTTCTGACATACAAATTCGTTTTGGACCTTTGGCTCCTCTATTTGGGCCATTCATATAACTTGTATTCTACCAATATATCGGCCTTGAAGGATAAAACAATTCACGTTTACTTACGAAAGTCCCTCCCTATCTAGGACATAACATAGACCGGCTTTTAAAAAGAGATTGAATTACGATATTTGCCAATATCCCAAGCTGGCGAGCCCCAGCTGCTAACCCTTCTTATTCCGACTAAAAGCTTCTTTTGTGCAGATTCGTAGGCAATAAGGCATTGTTCCCTTGAGGTGTAACTTTTTGTCTATTACTTCTTGGGCCTCAATTCAATTAGCTTATCGTCCTTCGACCAATCTTTGCTGTATTATTAACTTTACACTTTAATGGTTCCTGTACTTGTCGAATTCTCTATCTACTTCCAGAATTGTAGAAAGGAGGTCCAACTTTACATTTTCATTCAGGTTTAATCAACTTGCATCTACTTAGCACCCTTGGGAGGACTCGAGCCAACGTCCTGCCAACCAAAAGAGTATCACAGAAATCTGCTTTTCTGCGATTTTAGCGTAAATTAATTTAGAGACCGCTACTTGAAAGTGATATTAATATGCTGCTTTGTTATGTGTTTTTAAATCTTTCCTGTAGACTGAATGATATTCCACTAAAGCTCTCATTCATTATTAGGTGAATAACCACACTTTTTTTCATGCAATTTTAGTCAGGACTAGAGTCTCTCTACTTCCTGGAAATATTAAAACGCGCTGGAAGGGAATCAAACTCCTTTCTCGCAAGATGCTATATCGTAATATCAGGCCTGGCTAAAACCATCAATGTTTTTCATTTGAAAGAAAGGTTGGTTCATGAGTTGGCGTCATCGGAACCCAAAGGATTGCTTTATATTTAAGCCTTTTTGGTCGTGTGAAGAGTTCTCGGCTGGCCGTCCTATGACTATGATGAATCCGTGTTGAGCTTTCATCCCTTTCGAGATACATCGTCAGAACGAGAAAAACTAATGTACAGGTCTTAAAAAAGGTGGTTTAGAGCAGACTCATTGATGTCTCAGGATGGCGAGCTGAATATTTATTTTCACATTCGAACAATCCTCACCCTAAGACAAAGTCACTTTACAAATGCCTTCCAAATGTCCCGTTGATTGCGTGAACCTAAACGTCAAATTAAGGCCAAATAACTGCGATTTAGCGCGAATTAGTCGTTTTCTTCTGCTGAGATTGACCTCCGAATCTCTTCATACACTTTCATACAAAATGAAAGTCTCCTTAACAATATTATCTTAGGAGATTCCTCTAAACCCAGTTACTCTTCTAAGCTAGTTTAGCTTTACCTCACTCGCACCAACTATTTGTTTCCTTTCTTTATTCAGACACGTCTTGACGGTCTCTTGCTTCTGGAGTCAATCGTCTCCCATTCTGCGTCTTCTCAACTCTTACTGTGTCTGCTTCCCATCTATACCCGTCTTATTCAATACAGTCTTTCCGTCGATTCGGCTTCATTTCGATCGCGTTTGGTGGAATCATTGTACAAAGTAAGTTCTAACGCTTCCCATAAATATTATAATTTGATGTTGCGTTTCCCTAAGGCTAAGGCAGCCTGCCTAACATTTGCAGGCAATCTTAAAAAGAATAGACCTCATTCTATCGTTAAGGACAGCTGGCCTCTGAAGCCTGATTTAAACCACACACTCACGTTAACCTACGAATAGGCCGAAACCACCCTTACGTGGAAAAGGGGGAAAATCCTTCTGATTTGAATATGTCTGCATAAAATGACATAATTGTATTCTGAGCTCGTCTCTGTTTATGCGAATCGTCATGTAAATGAATGGGAACATCTCATGTGTAGGCAACAATTTTCTTATCTTTATTGGGTTTTTTATATACTATTTATATACCACTCATGTATGTACAGATTCTACCTTGCAAAGTTATAAAAGGTTTAATGAATTACTTTAATCAGATTATTTATGATTGCAGGTTGTCACTTCCTCTATTCTCTTGACGTTGTCTATCAATTTGTCCTCAGAAGATGAGCTAAAACATTCGGAACATGCCTACTTCTTTTTAACCTAAACTAGGTCCCTGTAGCCAATACCTTTATATTCATATGGAGTCGGTTTCAAGTCCATCAGTAAATCTTAATTAAGCGTTTTACTTATCTTTGATCGTGTAAAACGATGAAGAACTGACAATCGTATTTTTCTACAATGATATGACTAGGCCTCACGCTCTGTTTCCCCAAAGGTCTGTGGTAAACTTCAACTATAGGTCCTTTATCACCTAGAGTCACAATAAATTTTATCCAAGACCTCATATCAATAAAATTTTTCTTAATCGAAGATATGAAGACCAAGATGGTCTGGCCTTTTGTTTGGTCGTAGTCTCCTTTCGTTGTATTGAATTTGTGTGACCCTGTTTTCGTTGTGGTTCAACATTGAACCTTTGTGGATTAGCACACAAGAGACTAGAGCATAGGACGTCATAGACTTGGTATTAGGGATAAACGCAGCGAATATTAGCGCTAGTTGGCCGAAAGTAGGCCTGTCTTACCAGAGACGTGGTCAATGAAGCAAAGACTTGATCATGACAATTTTAGCCTCAAGTTAGCCTCTCAGACGGAGTGTGGGAAATAACGCCTCGTGGAGCACAAATGGGGTGGCAGCGGTCGAGTCAATACTTGAACCAGGGAGATAGCAGACGGATCTTACGGGGCAAGAGGAAGACTCTGATAAGACCTAGGGAAGGAGGACTGCGTAACAATATGGCAGATTCTGAGCAACAGTCAAAGCACAAGGGTGAAGGAGGATGAGAACGTTAGGGTGGAGTGTGGAGAGTTCTCATGAAAGCTGCTCCAAAGGGCACACCACACTACATTTAAATAAGCAAAAGAGAAAAAGTGTGATAGTGAAGGCGTGATACGAGGATATAGGGTTGGTGAATAGCCCAGGACAGAATGAGAGATACCACAACTATTTGGCACACATTTGGTCAAAGTATCGGCTTCACTTGCCTCTTTGACGAGTTGTAATATGGTGCTAAGAATGACAAGACTCACTGACGATGTACTACGATGTCGGCAAAATGTCTGGGAATGTACCACGTCCACGGTCCACTTTGGTAATGATCATGCATACAATAGACTCCGGACTAAGTGCGTACCTCTAAGTTTTCCTACCAATATGATCAAGTTGCGAAAGCAAGGTCAAACAACTTCTAAAACTTGTCTTAATAAATAATAAGTTAGCATCTGAGATACTGTGTAGGTCATCTCTAAGATTCTAGTCCTGTTCACACCAGATTTTTCGCTTCATTCTTGTCTTATTGAAATAAATTTACCAGTTCATTCATCATTACTGACTCTTGCTCTTTCAACCTCCAATTTTTTTTTCTCAAAATAAAAATCTTACTGAGTTAAGGAAGTATTTTTTTATGCATGTTGGCTTACGCTTGATGGGTAAATCCTCCAAACTGTGACGATCGCTATCTGCTCTATAGTAAGATCAGGCTCTTTGTCTATTCGTGACGACTTAATTTCAAAGGTAAAGTAGGTTGGAAAGAATTTATGAAATGGTTTCACCGAAAACTGAAGGATTGCGTTGAAAATGAGACCATTTAAAAAATTCTTTCTAACCAACTTTTCCTTCAAAATGGTAAGTCATGTCATAATAACTCATTAAGGAATTCCTCGAAACCCAGTTTTTTACCTTATCTTTGTCAATATGTCGTGCAAATTTATTTTATTAGCATTCCCCTTTCTTTGCATAAACGTCCTTTGTTTAATTAGTCTGCTCTCCTTTCTTTTTAGTTGATCATTGCGGCCCGCAAGTGTTTTTCAAGTCCTTCAACGATACGACCTACGGCAGTCTCCTCCGAGACGTCCACCAAATCGACAGACAATGTATTCACCGTAAGTCCAAGCTAACACTTTATATGATAGCTACATCCGGATGGGTCACGACGCCCAGAGCAGTATCACGATGTTAGTAAGCAGGTGGCCTCTTTCTGAATTGTCTCTAATCTACTGGTTTCGTTTGTATTTCCATCCAATCTATAGGAATCTAATAGCATTAGGCTACAGTTCTTCCCATACCGACCAGTTGAACAAGCCACAATATTCTGGAAGTTAATGGCTAGATCTTGATTTCTAACTTATGTCTGCTAGTAAGGAATTGAAACCTCTTGGTGGTGTCTCTTAAGTTCGCCTTTATAGACAAGTATCCTGGTTGGCATCGATGTATCCCAAATCCCTCGACCTACTGACTACATATTGAATTCTCATTCATTTTAATCTATCTGCTAGTTCTGCCTTTGACTTATAGTAGATATATGAGTCGAAAGCCTACTTACTTATAGCAACTAAGCAGAAATAAACTTTTCTTCCATGGTATTTTTAGCAAGTAAACATATATTTCGGGATGCATTTTGTGACTTCTCTTTATCTTATCTTCAGCACACCTTTTAGAACATGAGCACGTATTTCTAGTTTGTGCCAATTCTTTTAGTTTCATCAGTCGGCTGATGGAGATAAGTCATTACATGCGCCTTGTCTACACAGAGTCAGGGCTTCCATAAGTCCACCAGCCACCTCTGATGATTGAAGGGCGTCTTGTCCATGCCTATTAGTATTAATCAACATAGTTTCATTTTGCACCCCATTAAAGTGACCACCGCTCTTTTCTAATCTTCTCCTCCCGGTCTGCAACTTTTGGTCCCCTATTGTCTCACTCGAATAGTTCTACTTCATTTTGTCTCTCTGTTTAACTCCCTTTTTACTTTTACCAACAAAAAATAGCGCACTACATAGTGACCCAGTTTGTTCTGATCTCCCTTTCGTTATAGGCGTTGGTAGGCTGGGTGTCTAAAGCTGTACATAAGCCTTGGGAATAGTCTTCAGGCTGATGTTCTTCACAGTTTGATCCTCTGCTATCGAGCAGACGGCTTCTTAATAGAAGGCTTATTTCTCAAAGTAAACTAATTTCTGAGGTGTGCCGGTTTTAACTCGTTTCTTGATGGACTGATGGCGAACCTGCTCACGTCGAAGTGACGAAAAGGTTTAATCTTTGTGTGACACGAATCGTACACCTGCGGGTTAGCAGACCAGGCAAGCTTCTAATTTATTTGACCCTACAGCAAAACTTACAGGTAAATTTCCACTTTATATCCTCTGTTCATGAACTAACTTAACGAATTCATAAGAATTCCTTATTTAAAATTGCCACCTCTCTGTCTACGTATAAGAAAATTGGCTCCTCCTTTGGTGGTAACTTTTTGGGTTAGCTTACCACTTTCTTGCTTGCTTTACTTAATTTCTTAATATTTACCTTTAACATTCCTTTTATAGCTCCCCTTCTTGAATTTTCTATCAAAATTTTTAAGTTTTTAATTATGCTTAATCCTAACCTGTTGAAAAAATATAATATAATTTATCTGCCATTATTTGCAGCTTAAAGAAATCGTCTAAGCTAAGAGTTGTTGAAAAATGGTGTTTTGGGGAATCCCTTAATAGATTGATGCTGGAGTAACTTTCACTTCGTCTGAAGAGGCGAGTGGAAGGGATTCGTAAGTTGGCCTCACTGGAAGCTGTAAGGGGATTACTTTGGAGCTATGATTGTAAATTTGTGCGAATATGTCCTCAGCGCACCGCCCTGCGAACCCCTGCTACCTCAGTGGTGCGCAGACGACCTATTAGCACAAATCTATAATCACATTTCCCTGACAGCTTCAGGTGAAACTAACTTACGAATATCTTTCACTAACTTCTTCAAACAAAAAGAAAGGTAATCCGACATTAATCTATTAAGGGATTCTTCGAAACCCAGTTTTCCACCATACCTAGAAGTAGTTTTCACTTAGCGCTTGACATTAGACCAATCTATCTGGTGTCCTGTGCGAGCTATGTGATAGGCCAATTCCAATCTTAAAACCAAACACCCTTGCAGGTTGATTCTTTTTTTATATTACCTCTTGTGTATGGGCCTACGGGTCTCCCATATATGCACTATCGTATGAACACAAACTTTTATCACAGCCAGATCTTGAAAGAGGGTCAGAATTTTCTGGAAATTAAAGTAATACCGAGGAATGTTTTATGACGAAACTCATAAATTTTGGTGTCAGTATGTATTTCGTAGGTATGAACAAAAAAAAATTTTCTATGAATCCCTTCATAGATTGATGTTGGCATATCTTTCATTTCGTTTAAAGAGAAGAATGGAGAGAATTCATAAATTGACCTCACCTGATAGCAAGCAGATTTGCATATTTTCTATCTGTCCAACAAAATATTAGTCGTAGCTAACATACTTTTCTACAATCAGCCTCTTAATAGCTTTGAGACAACGCTCTTTCTAATTTCACAAACAAATAGATCCTCTCGACCAGTTGTCTTTCGGCATAAGGATTACTTGTATCGGATTTTTGGATACTACTTAAAGTAGTATACTCTTATGAGCTTACTTTCAGAGTGCGCTGTATCTGATGCGAACGTTATAATAATTATTATAGCGAACCAATCTCACTTAGGTCATCTTCCTTCCGGTTGTAGGAGTGGCTAATCGAATCATTGGGTCATGTGCTCACATCGATTTCGCCCAACCCAGTGCTCGCCATTCCCTCCTCCGCCAACGCTTCGTCCACGGCCTTGGCCTGTCTATCGGCTATTGTCGCCGGTCTCCTGGTCGTCAACGAGCCCATCGAGCACAGGCCAGACCCAAGCCATGCCCTCCGTAACACAAGACCCGACGAAGGAACGTCCGCAGATAGTGTGTGCCAATGCGAATCATTTCTCCGAATCCCTGGTACCGTGTGGCTTTATTAATTGATGAATGTGGTCTTGTATACAGTCTTATTTAAAAATTTAATGCAATTATTTACTAGCCATAATTTGATCCGGTCTTTAAATAGGAATCCTAAACTTAGACAGAAGGACCTCATGCTTTCAACCTAACCTAATTTTCAGCCGCCTGTTCTTCTGTCTGGGC
>CAAALY010244636.1:0-12080 GCA_900617795.1 Protopolystoma xenopodis
GCTGTTTATCAGTCGCCTTAAATTATAGCATACACACACCAGTGATTTGCGTAAACAGAGTTTATCTAAAAACAAATGTTTACGCATAATTAACATTTTAATGTAACGAAAATTTGGGAGGTACAAAGTTTAAGCAGACTTGCTACATTCTGGAAAGAAAATAGTCTTTAACCATATTATTACTAGCTAGTATATTATTTTTCTTAATGCAGCATATTATATAAGCTTTAGTGTTTTACCTGTCCTTGGGGAATTATGCTATTGATATGCATATAGTCTTTGAAATCAGACGTCATATCATACCATTACTATTCTAATAAGAATGTTTTCTACCTAAATTTCAATTTAATAGTATAGCGAAAAGTCAAATAATTCCATATCCTATTTAAGATAGACCTATAATTTTATGATACACCAAAATCGCTCTTTGAAGACTGTTTATTTTCAATAGACTTAGCAAATAAATAGTTACCATATATATTATAATGGAATTATTGAGGAGGTAACTAGTATATAGTTACCTCAAACACAAAAAGCATAAAGATAAAAAGGTAAATCCTACTTCGAGAAATATTTTTCAGATAAATAAAAGGGTAAACACGGACATAAATTAGCACTTCCTTAATTTACAAAGCTACCTTAAATTTTTACAAATTATTTATTTACAACCTTTGATATATATTATAGGTGTCTGCTTTAGGTTAATTAAATTTAAATTTTTGTGCTAACAATAGATTTTATGCAACCAAACCTCATTAGTACAATAATCCAATCAACCTAATAATTTAGAGCAAGAAGAGTTTCTTTCATGAAAAATACATTTAAATATATATTACTTTAATTGAAAGCATAGGAATATTTATAGATAATTTCTAAAAAAGATATTCCCATTGCAGAGTTATATAGTTGTAATAATTGAGTGAACGCAAGATAATGTACAGTATTCTGAATTGTGATATCAGCATGACCCTATATTAAAATCAAGCGTTCTAATCAGTTTTTTTACCAAGTAACTAGTTTCTCTACCATTAAAAATAAGTCATGGATTAGAAATTAATACACATGGATAAAAAAATTTAAGAAATATTTTGTAATTTGCGTACAATTATATCTTCCTTATATCCATTTAGAAGGTAAGATGCTTTGGTTTCTCTTTAATTTTTGTTAGAATTTAATTCGTTTTATTTTTAGTGATTATTTCTGCACCAAACCTACCTTGTAATAAACGTATAATTGTACCTTTACAAATTATAATTAAATGTATTGCTATGATGTAAGTTATCTTGCTTCACATTAATAGCATTTTTTAAACAATAGCTTTGATATACCAACTACATTATTGTGACTTAAATTTAAGGCGTAGTTTATAATAGATTTTGCCATTATGCGAGAATATAAAAGAAATTCACATACCGCTTACTTTTTGCAAAAAAAGGGTGGATATAATTATGTAATAAATCAGAAAAATTAAGCATATATTATATTGTGTAATACTATTTGAAATAATACTAAATTGAAATCATATCGGACAAGACATTATTATAAAAATACTCCTGGAATTAGATTGAGTTAATTTTTAAAGTTTTCTAAACTTTCTAATGATGATGCAAATTTGCTTTCTTATAGTTTTAATCCTTTTCCTACATACCTTGACTTTATATTAATATTTGACAAAAATATGCATTGCTTTTCAATGTTAAGCAGGTTTCGCATTTGGCATCATATGTGATCCTTGCCAATCATAAAACCAGCTAAGACTTGTCAAGTACAGAAGTAAAATCATTCCCTTGATCAATTCTCTGCTTTAAAAAAGTTGTAAACCTTGTTTTTGCAGCAAAGTCATATTAGTAAAAAGACTTTTAAAATAGTAGACCGGAGTCCATTATCTGCATGATCATTCAGGTAGTAGATTTTTAAAACAGCTACTTTGTATGTTAAGCTACGCCAGCCTCACTGATAAAGGCCTTAATTGTAGATTCTCATTTTTCACTGGCAAATGTTTAATAATAAATTTGAGAAGGAATTCATTAGGTTAACACTGCAATTCTAAGTGTATTAAAATGTCTAGATGACTACTTTGCACTTCGACCGTAATTTTTGAAAGTATGTATTGGATCATAAATAGTATAAATCAAATAATAAAGAATTATTTTTAGAATGTAAATGACAAAGGTTAAACTAAAACATTTCCTAAATGTTGACGTTATGCGCTCTGACTAGCCACTTATAGGGTTAATATTTCGAAAAAACCACATGTGGCACAATCGTTGATTTATAGTCTCATAACAAATATTGAGTTTTATCGTCAAAACATTAGTAATTACGGTCACATAATTCTGGAATAAGGAATATATAAAGTTACTTGGTTTTTCCATAATATTTGGTATCCAGTAAAATTTATAAATAAATAGAGGGGTAATAAAGAACAGTTATTGAGAAAGTGACAAAATTTTGAATTTAAAGTTGGTAACAAAGGAAAGAACAGCACACTTCCTTATTCTACTGCCGCAAAATTATAAGAATTAAGCCTGAATTATTTCTTAGCTTATTGCATCAAAGATGGCAACTGTGAGTAACGTATATAATTAAAACACAAAGAGAAATTATAATAATATTAACAAACACACAATATTTTGTAGAAACATATATACGGAAAGATCAGAAATAGCAGAACATATTTCACGGTTATAGACTAAAATCCAACAAAATTCACTTGCCTTTGGTAAAAATACAAAAAACCTAAGAGACAATATACCCTTAGCCTTTTTACTGAAAGAGATTGAATTTAATGTAAACATAAATAAAGTAGCATTTGTCTAAGCAAATTATGGTAGGAGAAGGTAATAGCGTAATCATAATAATAGACGATTGGATTAATTTGATACTTTTAAGTTTAGGATAGGAAATCGCAATGAAACCGTCTAGCAACGATCAAAAACTAAGAAGAAATTGCTACAGTCTGTCTATTTAAAACAAATAAAATCATAACAAATGTGGGTTAGCACAAAAGTGACTAGGATATATAAGGCCATACATTTTGTATTATATATTAAAGCAAGATATATGCGCCACAGACTTGAACTATTGGCTAACAGTATACTAGACTTTTAAAGAAAAGGCCTGACAATAAGAATTAACCGATTTACATGGCAAAATGAAATAAGAGAATCTTTGCATCAAGTTATTCTCTTAAATAACGAAGGGAATTGTTTAGCGAAGCCGTAGTATACTTGCGTTTAAATGCATAAGACAGTGTTTAAAATGCGACCTCGAGAAACACATATCAGAATGTACTAAGTCCACGTTTTCATTCTGGACTCCAAACAAAGTCCAAAACAAAGTAAAAAACTAGTTTACAAATTATTATACAAAAAAATGAGACAGGGCCCATACAAAGGCCACTTCAGCTTAGGATTCATATTGTTTATTTATTTCTCTCAATCAAAGCTAGTTGAAACGATAAATTTTCGTAACATATAAAAAGGCAAGAATATATAATTGTGGTGCTATTAATATATATTATCAAAATTTATATTACATTATCAATGCATTAATATAAGTTAGTCTGAACACGAGTCGCTTAGAAAATTTATTTTAAAATTAGGTATTTTAATACATATAAATATAAAAATAATGTAGAGTACTAAAAGAATATATATATATTCAATTTGTCAAAGATGTTAATAGTTATTCTTACATGGAGCTTAATTAAAAAAAGCAATACTTTCATAAATCTAAATAAAGATACAACTAAAAATATTAATATAACGATAACGAAAATGTAGACATGTCAATGTATTTGATAAAAGTATTTTTTATAAAATATATATGTGAGGCAAAATTGACCAACATATTTAAAATTATATTGGCGTAGTTATCCTACAAAGTGTATATTTTTAAAGCATAATATATCCTAAAAGTGTATTAAATAAGAGAATATTGTTAAGGGGCTTTAGAAGTTGTAAACATTTTTAAAGATTTTTATAAAGCATAACGCAAAGCATATTATGTAAATATTTATTGCTGTAAAGAGATTAAAAGGTCGAATTCCATTGAAGACGACGGCAGATTCCTCTTGATTAACTGTTAATTGGCTTTTCTGGAAAACACTAAACTCTGTAAATTAAATTTGGTTGTGACGATATTACCTTGGTATTATGGCCATTGGCGTATTAAGGACTAAGGATTAGCACCTTTTCACTGGAATCAAAGATGATTACCTTTAAAGCAGCAACAGCAACAAGTTGTAGTAAAGCAACATGACAACTCGTAAAGAGGTATTTTACGTCGTTATCTAGCGGAATATTGCTTCAAATCTCTTCATCAAACACTTTACCTCAAAATAGAAGTACGCACAACAATCATGAAGCAAGCAATTTCTCAAAACACAACTTTTCACTTTTTCGACAAAAAAGAATTTTAATTAAGTATAGATTAATTGCTAAATATAAAATGTAAAGCTGAACTTATCTTAACATTGAACAAATACGGCAAATTTTCCTCAGTATATTGTGTTTACTAATTCATTAGGCGGGTTATAATTTAAATAAAAAGAAACATAGGATTGAGATATATAAGAATTGTATTTTAACTTATAATTTGCTTAAAATTAATTTTTAAAAATGAGTTACCGAGAAATCCTGAAAAAAGTATAATTTACCGTGTCAAAATTTACTTTAAATTATCAAGATAATTTTATACATAAGTAGTTCTATTTTAATTTTTGATTGTGAGATTATGATACATATAAGGACTTATAAATTCTAATTAAATTCAATTTTTCACTTTAAATACAATTCTTAATTCGAACAATTAAATTGCTGTTGATAACAATATTTATTCCATAATTCTCTTGTTATATCTTAAAAAAATATTTTATCATATATTTAAAGAACAAGAAAACGTGCCTTTTGTTTTGTTCGTAGCCTCCTTCAGCTCTATAGTGTAAACCACCAATATAAGTATTAAATGCATATTTCATATAAGCGTCAAATCTTTTTAAAAAATTTTGTATCTGCATGAAAGATTAAAAACTGTAAATTTTATAAACAATCAAAATCAATCACTACTTCCTGGCCTCAAAGGCACTATTATTCGAATAATGTATATTCTTATAAGTCAAGTAAAAAAAAGTAATGTAATATTTCAAATTCACAGATATCAAATTAAAGTATGCCGCTACAAAAAATTTATAACTAGAGATTAGGGTCGATTATAATTCATTTTAGTATCACTGGCTCAATAAAAAGAGACATAATAGAAATTTGCTCAAATATTTGTTTAAAAGATCTGATACTTTCAAATATTAATGGCAGTTTATATAATTTTTAAAGTGTTAACACCTACGAATTACTTTTATTTTTAATCTTGTTACAGACACGATATTTGAGAAATAGCTATTTTTTATAAGATAATCGAAGAGGCCTATAGACTTCTAGATATCATTAATAATTTAAACAAATTAAAAGTAAAGACAAAATAAAAAATGACAAGGAAAATAATTTCAATAATATCAATAAATTAAGCAATACGAATCTTAAACGAATTTGCAAAATGATGCAGGATCCTATATAAGAATAGCATTTTGTTTTTCAGAAGTAATGATCGTAATAAAAGAGATTTTAATATTTATTAAGGAGATAAAATGTATGCTACAATATATGACATGGATTTGTATGCTCAAGGATAAACTAAATAAGAGGTCAAAATTTGGACAATAAATAACCCAGTAAGAAAGAATGCACGTTCAAACTCAGCCAATGGATTAAAAAAATACACAAAGAATAAAAAACACAAACTCTTATATTTAGCATTAAGTAAGGGAGAAGGTAAGTAAATAATTTGTAACTTGATTAACTAGAAATTAATATCCGAATGTATATTGAAGTTTGTAAATTAAATCAATTAATAAATCAAATTTATGATGTATGAAAAGAAAATTGAGCTGTTATATTTAATAGTTGTAAAGTCATTTGCTTGAATAAAGGCCTCAATAAAAATTGTTTACGAATAGGTAATATCTTAGGAAAATACTTAATTCGCAATCTTAGCACAACTACAGACTAAAGATAGAAATATTGAGAAGCATGATCAAGAAAATTCTAAAGATACCTGACGCCGGATATAAAAATGTAATACTTAAAATGTTTGTAAGGATATTTGTTGTAAAGGTAGTACCAAGAAAGTACGGGTCGTAAAATATTTAAAAAGGTCAGAAAAAATGAAAGAAAACAAGGATATAAAATAAATAACAAACTTCTTAAAAGATTAAATCTTATTTTAAATGAATGTAAAATTTAAACAAATTTCAAAGTAATAAAACTACCCTGTTTAAATGTTTACTTAAGCGATCTGATAAGTTACACAATTATATTCATTTGTTTATGCTTTACACCATGTTTACTCTGTAATCAGTATATAATTACAATGTAAACATAAAAGTGAGTATGCTAATATATTTGAAAATAATAAATACCGAAAGATCCTCGAAAGATAAACGAATTGAATTAAATTGAGCCTAAATGAATTGTAAAGCTTAACAAAAGAAGGGACTCATTCGGTTGAACTGGACAAAACAAATGATGCCAAAACCAATTTCAATTCTGCAAAAATAAAAAAAATAAGTAAAATATTGTAAAAGGCAAAGTTAGTGCTAACGTTGTCTATTGCTTAGGCAAACTCGTTGAAAACATCGGAGCATGTAAAGACTATTGCTTTATATAGGAAAAATGAAAGCAAGGAATAATCATGCATGTTAGACATAGAAATCAAAGACAATGTTTGTAATGTACTCTCCTCGATGTAATAAATGAAGCTAAAAGACCTGACGGCAATAAGTCTTTGAGAAGCATAATTAAAACTGTGGCAGAAATTAGCATAAGATTTCATACGCAGTTTAACTGCAAATCAAGGATAGACGTATGCACGTTGCTAAAGGTACATGGTTTAAATCAGCGAGATGATCCAGGAAGACAATATCCGATATTTGCAAGCATTGTAATCAAAGCTTAGGCGCTCTGCTTTGTGAGGTGTTACTGCATCTTACAGTATATTTGTAGTCTGCTGAGAAATGTCTCTATGATGAGGTCGTAGCTTGATCCGAAGAATAGCATAACTCAATAATGATCCAGGATATGATGCCTTTAAAACGTTTGACGATGTACCAACTCTAATGTCTGATGTAGGGAATCATTACAACTAATATGGCAAACAACTTTTGACTCTGTGCGTTCTACTATGTCTTCATAACTAAAAGACCACGTTGAAAAAACTAATTTAACTTACTTTTGATTATATAGCATATGTATTTATCAACTTTGGTGTTATATTCAAGCTCATATTTCTTCTTTTTATTATCGTACCTTACTCTAAATTATCACAACTTATGTAATATTAAATGTTGACTGCGTTATAAGTTTATCATTTTGGTTAAAAGTCTTTTTTAACATATTTCCAGCTAATATTTATTTTTATCTCCCTTGCTACCGCTTTGTCTTATTAAATAATGTAAAAAAGGGCTAATTACTGAGAAGCAACAATAATAATAAAAAGCAAACCAGGTTTCAGAAGATAGCATATATACTATTAAAGAAAAATACTTCTTTTGGCTTTTGAATGATCAAGGTGAAGGCATAATAAAACATTGCAAAACATCTGAAAATATATGGAAAGGAACAGTGAGCTCTACGAAGGACAAAGAAATTGTCAATTAATAAACAAACAATCATCACGAACTGCAAAAGCATCAGTTAATAAATAAAAAATACAGGGAACTTCTGAAACTGATTGTCAAAAAACTCGCAGGTGTGTAAAGTTTCAATTTTTAAACTTAAATGCAAAAATAAGGCTCAGAAAATACAACATATATATATAATGAATTTTAAAAATTGTAAAAAATATAGCAATCGACGAAATAAAATTATTGGTAATTTTTGAACTATATATAATAGCATTTCTAAAGATTAAGGGCCAACGTTTCAGCTGAGTATATTATACATAGGAAAGTATATCCTCTAAATATAAATGTTAAATGGAAATTCGTTATCATGACTAACCACCTTAATACTAAGGTATAACTACTTTAGATCCAACCAGAAATTTCATGAACAGATATTTATGCATAGTATAGGATCGTCTCTTCCAAACATCGTCTATCCTATTCCTCTCTTCTTATTGAGCCTCTTAATCCTTTTTTTCTATTTTCAGATGTAAAAATCTACCAAATTTTATTTTAAATATGAATTTTTCGTCTAGTGTTATTTTTAAATTATTTAAAGGCACGTGCAGTGTCACCTTACTAAAAAGATCACATAGGTTCTGATTATGATACTTGCGAATTTAAGATTTTTTTCCCAGGGCCAGTGTTGCAGATTTAATACGTATACACTGATATAACTGTAAAAGTGTATCCCTGGGCTCTGAAATTGGTGAATGTTTCTTTAATCAGAATACACTTTCTGAAGATTTCTTTAATTTTTTTAATGAATATTCCTTATATGCTTTATCCTCGCGATGAATTTTCATTTGAATATCTTTACTCCTGATATGAGCGTTCAATTATTAGTAACCTTGTTATACCCCTGTTTATGTTGAATTTCCTAAATCAAAATTAATGTTATTGCTACATCTAGCTTCCTAAAATTTTTCATATCTAAGCAAAAATAGTAGACTTTGTCCTTCTTGAATATATCATTTGCAAAAAACTATTCTAAAAGTATAATTTTTAAAAATGATAAAATATCTATTAGCATGCACTAATGCTTCCGTACACATCAATGCACAATCCGTATCGTTAAAATAGGTAAAAACAATATATCAGAAAATGTCAGTGGAAATGTGGGTCGGCTCAACAAATATAAATTAAATAATAGTTTCCTATACAACGAGTAATTTCAAGCAGAAAGATAAAATTGATAAAAATGTGTAAAATTGCCTTCGTTATGTTGAAGGGTAAAACAATAGCTTATTTAGGATGTAATATAATTACATCATTATAAAATCGTCATAAGTATATAAAAACCGACTAATATTCACTAGCACCTTTAATGCTTGCCTATCAAAATGAAGTATATATTTTTCATTATCTATAATTTTCTACTTTGACTAAAATTTGACTTTTCTTAAGGTATAATCTACTTTTTTTAAAATTCTTTGGTGCAATGAGACCATGATTGTGTGATATATTTTGACTCAATTTTACTTTACCTAATCATAATTTAACAAAGAAATTCAATAAAGGGTATATCACGCAGCTAATATTTTACCACACTTGCTAATTACATCGACTTCTCTTTTTCTATAAGCTTATTTCATTCTGGCCTCCAATCCGGACCCTTTTATTATATCATATATCTGTATCTTGACTTTCTGGTTTAGTGATTTTTTAGGGTCGATTCAATGTGTGCATTTCACTCCTGAAGCTATATCTAAAGGCTCTATAACAAATCCACAGACGCTTTACTAAGCAAAGCTCTGATTGTTACATTGGTCGTATTCTTGATTAAACACATATTATCTGAGAAAATGTGCACGCCTATCTCTGGTCGCATGCGGCATTTTTAAGTAGATTTATTTGATATTTTGGCCCAAACCCCTAATTTCTATGACTTCTTCTGCCCAGCTTCCTAACTTACAGGACCTTAACTTGTTTATGCAAATAGCCATTGTTCACTGACAATGTCTTTGCTTAATTATTGCATACCCTCTAGTCCCTTTCCTATTCAGAAGCCCTTTTTCTTGTGTTGTCACCGTATAAAGCCTTCCTATTCGTGTGATGTGTTTCGCCATTTCGAATCTTTTAGTATACATTTTCCTGCAAAGACTCTGAGGTACCTTAATTAATGTTGTAATTTTTTATCCTGTATTGCCAATATATTTTTGCCTGCAGCCGCCGCATAATATACAGTAAACTCCTAAACAGTCAAAATGTCTATCGTTTTTATTTCAGTAAAGGTAAGAAAATAATTGCTAGGTGAAAATTAAAGCAGACATATTAAATTCATTATAATTTGCAAAAGTACCGTATTTAACTAATAGATCAAAATAATATCTTATTCATCAGGAAATATAATTTTATTATGATAAATACGCCAACTATGAATGATAAATGAATACGGCATAAAACAATGAAATATTAATAGAAATAAAATTAAATTTTTGTTAGGTTTTCTTCTATTTTGAAAGATTTTGTTATATCTTAGTTTTTTTATATCTAATAAGTAATTTTAATCTTTTCCACCTCTAATGATTGAATTATTTTTGAAATTATTGCAGTTTTTCTAAGATTTTATTTACCAAAAGTCATTGATCAATTTGTTATGTGATTTTATAAGATAAATGCATTATTTAAATGTGTGTTTAATTTCTCACTTTTTTTAAATAATCCCTAATCCATAGATCTATGTTATACTCAAAATAACTCGCCACAACTCTATTCTTAATCAAAATAACATATCCTTATCAAAACAAAATATTTTCATGACTTTATATCTATAAGATAATAATAGAAAAACATGTTTAGGTCCAGTAAGGACTTAAGTTGCTTATTTTGACTTACCTTTGGCTTTACAATCATAAGTTAACGGAGAACATCAATAAAGTTTCAATCAGGCAGCAAATTATCTCATTTAAGTAGTAACGAATATTTTTGCATTATCATCTCTCACTTTGATCGGCGGAGTTTATATTATGATATACAGCTCCGACATTTAAGGTTTGTCTTTCTATTATCAGATTTAATACGGAAAGTGTCAAAAGGACTTAATGATAATATTTTTTAATTCTGTGTCATTTTCTGACTGAAAATTTAAAGTTATAACTTCTAAGCATTTTCTATGGTAAAGATTTTCTAATTCCGTTATAAAAACAATAATTATACAGCATTTGAATATTTTATCTATTATCTCAAAGACTGTGATATCATTTAAGATATATAAATAATTCTTAGTTAATATATTAATAGCAATTAAAAAAAATAATATTAAATTTATATTAAGTTAAAATGTTGCTTTATCAAATAAGAGGGTAAAATATTATCTTATACATAATGAAATATAATTTCATAAAGATGTAATCGCCATCACCAAATAAATAAATACAATAATTGACAAGCACTTTCTAATTTTACCATCTTAAATAAATTATATATTTTTTTATTTTCCAGACTAAAATATTTCAAAGAATATTTAACGTTTGAAAGATATCTTTTATTTTGAAAGGTTTTGTAATAGCTCGGTTTTCTTCATATCTGCTAAGTAATTTTAGTATTTTCTACCGTTAAAATATGAATTATTTTCAACAATTATGCAGCATTCCTTAAATTTAATTTTCCAGAAGGCATTAATTAATTCGATAACTATTTCTATACTAGAAAAGGTGCCTTCATATGACTGTTTTGTATCTCGATTTTTCAACGTCTTCCATATTTCATAAATCTAATATAAACATGATTTTACTTGCTTTAAATCTATAATATATCTCAATTAGGCATCTCACTATTTCCATTTTAATCACCTATTTAAATAATGAATTAGATGATAAAACAATAAAATCCTATTTTGCATTAAGCAGGTAAGGCCTTAACATATTATTACTCCCTTTTTGCGTAGTACAATCATAAGTAAAAATTAAAAATCTATCAAGGGTCTATCAAGCAGACAATATTTTGTCTAATCAGTTACGTATATAATTTTTTAACTTAATTATTTCAACTTTAATTGGCGCAATCAGAAATTTTATATAAAACCTTGCTATTCCTTTATTTATTTTAATTATCAGGATTAATATGGTAGTTATATAGGACACTAAATAAAATTATTTTTTCAATTTATTATACTTTTCAAACTCCAAATTTTGCAGATAAGAAGATAAACTTGGTTTCGATGAATCTCCTAAGATAACATTGTTAAAAGGACCTTTATTTCGAATAAAAGTACATGATGAAGAGATTCGTTTGTCGTTCTCACCAGATAAGGACGGATGAAAATCTTTGTACTGCAGCCTTTCAGCTTTTATATTATATTCATGCTGACGCAGTCGACAAGTATTCCTCCCTCGTTTCGGGTAAAAACGTGCTGAGCTTT
>CAAALY010244649.1:0-12398 GCA_900617795.1 Protopolystoma xenopodis
TTTTTTTATAGTTGCCTAAAATAGAGATATTTCTTTTATTGTTAGCTCATTCTAAGCAATTCTTTTTAATAGTATCAAATAAGATATTTTATAAAATGTACATATATGAAAATCAATATATAGAATATTTTATGTTAAAATATTCCATTTTTATTCATTTTTCATCATCAAAGCTCAAAAACATTTTGATGATAATTATATATTTGACAGCCCAATGAAGCAAGCCCTTCTATATAACGCGTTATATCTTTAAGCATAAAATAACATATGCGTATTTATAAAATTGATAAGGAATGTGTAAAACGCTGAATAAATAACAAATAGCTTTTTAAGTGTTTAAAAGCAATATATATCCATGTATTTATTTTACGTGCAAAAAATCTAAACTCTTTGTTCTCCTTGTAGCTTAAGGATATTTTAAATATAATAATTTATCTTATATACTTTACTGTATAATTATTTTTATAACACAATGCTTAAAAAATATACATTGTTTAAAAAATATTTTAGATCTTTACAGTATTATTAATATTTACTCTTTAAAATTTCAAATCCAGACCATATAAGAAGTTATCCAGTATTTATTTATTAAGTAATTTTTTAATATAAATTAATTTTTGATAAATATATTAAGATTACTTAAATAATAAATAGATTTTAATCTACACACTTATGCATAATTGTATAAATGCTTAGCTATAAACCCAGTAGACATTAGGTTCTTAACGTAGTATCGGCAATTAGTTTTAGATCCTAACAAAAATAGCTTCGCCGAAGAATAACTTTTGAAATCCATTGCATTGAAAAAGACCTTTTAATCTTTATTGAAAAATTAAGCCCTAAATTTAGCTGAGACATGTCTGGCCTGACTTAAAGTTTGTATTACCGTGTACTCCACACAATATCTGAATGTGCTTAATTTTTCTATCTATCAAGAATATAAATCGCGATACCTGTCTTCCAGTGTTCATTATATCATAAGGAGATTGCGAAATCTAACTAAAATCTGCTCAATAAATCAATACATTTTAGTAATTACAAACGTAGGGTCTGCTCATCTAATTATACTTAAATAAACGTAAATCAAATGAGTCTCGAAAAAATACAATCAATAAATCTTCCTCATAGATAGGTCCTATATCGCTATACAAATTTACAGGATTTTATTAATATGAGATAAAATTGTATAATTATTTTTCTTATAAATTAGAATTAATTTTAAAATGCAAAAGATGCTTTTGTATCTGTCTTAAAATATCCATTTATACTCTAATATACTTACTTTTGATCTTAACCACAGGATCTGACTTTAAGATACGTAAATGTTTTATAATATATCCCAATTTGCAGAGTTTAGTAAACCTTTATACTATTTGCAATTAAACTTGACGCACGTCAATTAGAAGAAAAAGTCTTTTTTAATATATTAGTTGTAAAAAGAAATATAAAATTAATATAATGAGATTAGATGAGTTAATAATATTTAAGATAGAATAAAATGAAATGGAAAAAACAGAAAAGAACAAGATAAGAATATAGAAGATTAGGGAAAAGAAAAGCCGAAAAAAGATTGAAAAAATAAATAAAGAGAAGAGAATAAAAGAAAAGAGAAAAGAAGGGAAAATATATGAGAGAAAATAAAAGAAAATCAAAGAAAAAAAAGCTAATAGCAGAATATAAGATAATTAAGGGGAAGATAAGATAAATGAAAGAAAAGTAATGGAAAAATATGAGAAGTGAAGTGAAGATAAATCATTCAAACAAAAGAATATTAAAACGAAAAAAAATGAAAAAAAAGAGAATAGAACAGAAAAGATAGAAAGAGAAGAGCAAAGAAGAGAATAAAAAGAAGATAAATATAGAGATATGATTTAATGTGAACCTAGGCGAATAAAATTGAAGTTACAAAGAAGGAAAATAAAAATAGAGAGTCGAAGCTTTAAGAAGAGAATAAAATAGCATCGCTATGGTGCTGTACCTAAAAGAGTTTCCAACACCACTAAACTAGTAAATTTTTGAATTTTAAATCAGAGGCATTTTTAATACCTTTTAAATTAATAGATTCTGCTACAGAGTCACATTTTCGTAATATTTTGGTGTGGTTAATGCACGATGACTATAAGCTGCGGTTTCCTAAATAGGCTTTTGCTAGGACTCAAAAATACCTTAGTTAAATTTTAAACAGCATTTCATGTCGGTTAATTATACTTTATATAAAACAATTCGATATAAAGTTATTAGAAGTAAATATATTTGTTGATAAATTTAACTACGATAGCAGAAGAATTTGGACTCAGTGAGTTCTACATAGTCTTCCTAAACACAAGACCAACTTGCGACAATAAGGTCAACTCACTTCTATAAATCGAAGGGAGATTGCAACCCTAACAGAGGCCAGAAAATCTTGGTCTGCATATATTTAATTAATCATATTTTGTTTATAATATTCTGTAGCAAGAAAAATAATCTTCAAAAGATTTTCTGTGATAAATTGAAATAGGTAAGAACTAGCATTTCTCATGAATACCTTATTTTTATTGGAATATTCACTTTTGTACGAATTTCCTATAATATTTTACAAATCTTTACTTTTACTTGCAATAAACGTAATTTATTAATACATTTGGTACATATATGTCAGCTATAAGTAGATAACTTCATAATTGTATGGCTACTTATAGCCTTGTTGAAGGTAAATTATGGTATATTCAATGCTTTTATTAATAAGCAAGCAAATAAATATGATTTGGAGTTGTGCCTTTATTAAAAGGGTAAACTAATCTTTTTTAAGGTATAACTATATTTTTCCCACAATTTGCGATAATATAATATGTGTGGTCTATTATAATACTTTTGCATGCATTGTTTAATAAATATAATTTTAAGTATAATTTTTGTTTTATTGTAGTCATCATTTAATTAAATATATATAAGGATTTTATATTCATTACTCACTATGTTGCTCTAAATTTAGCATGATATTTTGCAGGTTAATTGGCAATTTACTTATATATTTCTAAAATTCTTTATTACATTATTTAATAGTAATGTTTATTTTGTATTTTCGTTTTTTTATAATTTAGACTATATATATTTATATCAATCCCTTAAAAAACATTTTACCATAAACGGTTACACAATAACTCTTATATATGTTATGTCATATCTATCTACTTTTATCTACTTATTCCACTGCCGCCTCATTGTACATTCGGAATTTTGTTTATTCCACTAATGAGAAATTTGTTCTATTTTGTCGGAAATATAATGTGGTTTTTTACTTGATTTTTCACCTTAACCTTTATTTTACGATTGCCTAATTCAAATCAGCTATTGCATTGGATTTCCATATTAACCTGTAGCTCTCTTCCTTATCTGTCTAGTTGAAATATGTTATTCGGTTTCATTCTTAGTGTGCATTTTAATCCAGGGGATATTAATCAAGACCATATAAGCAAGTACACTGCTATTTTACTTAGCCGAGCGCCTAAGCTATTATTTCTATGCTTACAGATATTAGGCTTTACTCCAAGTTTCGCTAATATAGTTTTGTTAGCAGGCGCCAAATGATATACAGTAAATCCCTAAACAATCAGATAATTTACCTTTCCTTTTTTTTCGTTGTTTTGTGTAAAATAGAAAAACATTTATAGATAGCAACGCTAAACGTTTAATTTACTATGGTTACTTAAAATTTATTTCATACTATTTATGTTAAAAATTTAAGTTTTGTTTAACTTCATTGATAATTCTAACCAATGATAAATATTAAAGTAAATTCTAGTAGTTAATTATTAGTTTTTGTTTTATCTTGTTTGATCACTTGCTATTAGGTTATTAGACATAATTTATTATTTCTCAAATTGTGCAATTATTAATGTAAAATATAATAAAATATTCCTTAATAATATATTGACTAATTTAAAAAAGAGTGATAAAACTTTGTGGATACATCACCTATTGTACTTTATTGATGATGCTTGTATAAAATAAACATAAACTTGACTAATACATATTTTATTATGCCAAACGCTGAGTTAATAATTATTAATTATATATGTTTGTTTATTTGTCTAAATTAACGTGAAAGGTAATATAAATTTATTCATAATATATTAGAATAGTTGTTAAAGTTATAAAATATAATTAATTTGCTTAAATTATTTAATTAATTATATAAATTAAAAAGTTAAAACTAGCTATAATCTAAATTGCATACCATCATCTAGATAAAGTTAAATAAAAAAAAGTTAAATAAGATTTATTCTTGAATTTTATATTAATTACAAAATAATGTAGTAAATTATTATAACACTTTAATATTGACATTAAACTTGTTAACATCCACAGCGGTGGTTTAATTCTGACAGTGCACAATGGAAGATTAACAGGTTATCAACTCTACTACATTGCAGTAGTGTCCTTAGTGTACCAGGCAGATGCAAAATATAGGAAAGGCCTGGCCTTGAGCCATATATACTATGGTCTGATTGTTAATAAGGCAAATGTATATTTGCTATTAAAATCGATTTTGTTACTTTCTTTTGATATTGAGTAGAGTTTCAAGACAAAGAGAAAATCAATATACTGAAATATTTTTAAGCTATATTAATTAGGGTAATATAAAAATTTTACAACAATTTCCCCTACAATGATATGTGTTAAGATGACGTTTTAAAATTAAATTCAAAAATGCATCTAAATTGTGATAAATTTTAAAGTATATTGCGATTATAATAAAATCTATTAATTAATGTTTAAAAAAAAGTAAATAAGATAATATTTGATAGTAAATAGATTTAAACTAACAAGGATCTGATTTCGAAAAGAAAATTCAAAATAAAATTTGAATATCTAACTAAAATTAAAAGTTTAAATGAAAATTTATTTTGATATTATATATTTAAATATATTTTATTTACTATATGACGGCTTAATTTGTCCTCTGTTATTTTTATTATAATAAAACTTCTGCTAGCTAAAATTTTAATATCAAAATCTCATTTCTTTTTATAATAAATTGAATTATGCAAAATTGTTTAGTGAATTTTTGATAATTCAGTCATGTATTAGAATTATTTGTGTCTCCTGATTAAACCTGCAGCCATTGTTATCCAATATAACAATAAAATCTGAATAAGCTTTAGTTATTAAAGCTATGAAACCAAGATAGTCTGGCTTGTTGTGTGGTCGCAGTCATTTTACGTTGTATAGAAGCGATTTGAGCTTTTTATGCAATATTGTCATATTGGTAGACGGGTTCAGCGAAACGCACCTAGTCCGGAATCCATTGTCTGCATAATTAATTTATAATTTATACCGTGGACGTAAAAAATTTTTAAATAGACATGTTGCGTAATCAAGGTTAAAAATCTTAAGGTATGTCTATATTTCATGGTAAGCTTATAGTTTTGAGTCATTCTTTAATTTGAAAATAGTTAGTATGATGGCTTTCATAGATAATAAATGAATAAGATTAATTTAAATATAAAAATTAATTATCTTAGTATATTTAAATATCATTTAAAAAACGAGTGTAAATTAGTTGTAAAATTTTTAAGCTAATTACTTTAGCTTTAAGTAATATTTAAATAAGGTCAAATAGTATAAACTGACAAGATTTGAAAATGCAATATTTTAGATTAAACCGTGATAACGGTAACATAAAAGTATATACAAGATTGATACTACAATCTTATCTGTATTATAATATATTATTAGGAGATCAATGTGATGAAAATATTAATATAATAATATTAGAAAAATAGTACTACATCGAATTAATGGTAATAGGGTTAGCAAATCTAATCGCAATTTTAGTCTAATTGTTGTTATGTTATCTTTTTATCTTTAAAGTAAAATGCGCAATGCATTTCATCTTAAGAATATTATATATATAAAAACAAATCACAATTTATCTATTGTTCTTGTTTTATGATCAAAATGGTCGAAAGGATTTTAATCAATTCACAGAAGACAAAGGATTATGCATAAATAATCTTAATTAAAAGCCTTATTATTATAATGTAATTTAATTATTTATAAATATTATTTATTTACTTATTATATATTTTTTACATTAAATAAATTTCATAGTGTTTTATCGTATTTGCAAATTTTTTAAATGCATAATTGTCTCCGATTTTATCCTTATTATAAAATTAACACAGCTTAAAAATGAGCTATCATTTTTATTGCTTTATGAAAAAAGCAGACTTATATTACAATTTTATAGTGACATATTTATATTTACTATTAATATGAGGATATGAAAAAAATAAATAATAAAATGTGTCAAGGTTTCATACTTAAATATCAACTTATTTATTAATATCTGGTGAGATATTTGTAAAACTATATATATAAGTAAACAATATAAAACAATATAGTGTTCATATATACTTACTTCTAACTATGTAAGTTTTGGAATAAAAAAATAAAAGACATGATATATATATATATATAAATGTATATACTAGGATTTTAATAATATATCATCTAGGTATATTATTATGATTTTTTATATTTCTGTAGGCAAAAAAATTAAATAAATACTTGTATTTCAAAATTTAAAATTATAAGAAATATACATTCTATTATCAAAATAAAATGTCTAATAACATATACTTTAAACAGGCTAATTTTATGTAAATTACTAACAAGTGTATATATTTTGAATAGACAAAATCATAAAATTGCATCTTAAACTGTTAGGAATATTGATATATATTATTTTGAACAGATAATAGATTTTGAATTTGATTTTTTATACGTTGAATATGCTAGAGGACATTAAATGCGCTATGCTTATTTTGATATATATGAACGTATTGTAAATTTAATACGAAAACAACTATATAATAAAAAATTAAACCAGGAAATCTAGTAATTTGCAATTCAGTAAACTACATTAAATGTGCTTCAAATTTTCTAAACATTTTGCATTTAAAATCCTCTCAAGTATATTTAAAAAGACAGATTAGCCTAGCCAGAATTGGTTGATCGAGATCTAAGTATAAGTAATAATAATCGGAATATATCTGCATTAAAATTATATAGGCTACAAATTTAAAAAATATACACAATATTCAACTGATGATTTGTGAAATAATCTTATCTTAACATTTCCGTTTTTAATTATATTTAATCAAATATATTACTAATTAGTGTCCTATTTTATTATTTTTGTAATAGAGTTATTTATTGCTGTAATGTCTATTTTGATAATCTAATATATTTTAAAGAAAAAAAAAGGATTGTGAACAATTAAAATTAATTACATAATTTTTCAAATAGGAGCAATTTTATGCCAATAATTTAAAATCATTAATAAATATAATTTATTTTCTAATAGTATATTTTATCAATAAATATATTCATTAATGTGTACATCATTTTACGTTTATTGCAGACTCTTTTTATGGTTAATTGTCTCTAATTTTAAAACACAAATCAATAAATCTTAAAAATAAGCTATTTTTTGCCATGTCTTAATTTTAATTACAGAATAAACTAGACATTTTCACTAATATATTTATAATCATTAAAGCAACAAAGGTAAAAATTAATAAATATTTTTTTTTTAATTTTTCTTTTCAATTAACGACATAATACTTTTTTTCTAATGTCTTATGTGAAAAGCATATACATAAGTTAATCTATTTTAATCGGTATAGTGCTTAAATTAGCTTACGGTCAACTAATTAATTTTTCGAATTAAAACATAATAAATATAATATATATTTTACAAAATATTTATAAGAATATTACTTCAAGAAGTGTTTTTATAAATTGTTAGATTTATGTGAAAATACGTAATTTTTAGGAAAATAATCATATAGAAATATTTTTATTCGAAAATAATACTTTTTAGCATAACAAATTACTGTTAAATAATATATAACTAAAAAAGGCTGATACTCTTTTTAATCATTAACACATTTAAATTTTAAATAGACTAATAACATATTAATTTTGGGTAAAAATATTCTAAATGCAATGATATATATTTAATAAAATATTACAAACTAATAAAATTCTTTGAATTCAAAACTTAAATAACTTAAGATAAAATATCAAAATGTTAAATAAATAAAATAGAAGAAGTGTAGACATTTTGTAAAGAAAAGTATGGAAATCGAAAAGTAAGCACAATTGCAAACAAGTAAGCGTAGGACTAATAAAGATAACATCTAATTAGTAAGAATAAACGATATTCTATGAATAAATTTAACAATATTTACAATATTTAAATATTATAATAACCTGCAAGTAAATAAATAACAAATAATTATAAAATAATAATTTAAAAATATTAAAACAATAATATATTCAAAAAGAAATAAATGGTTATCAATATACTTGGACAAAATATAGAAAATTTAGGTAAAAAAATATAAAAGATATAATCATTTATAAAATGATAGAAATATTATCGAGTCAAAGGAAATTTTATTATATAAAATCTAATTTATTAATTAAGGAAAGTTTTTATTGATTATATTACCTTATGTGCAAATATAAAATATAAAGCATAAATTTAATAATTTAGTCTCTAAACATAGATTTCTTATTAGAACCTTAACTGATATTTATAAATAGAAAATATTATAATATTCGTTATTAGAAATACTAGAAAAAATGCGCTAAGGCATAAAAATATGATTTATTTTAAAAATAAGACCCAAAGAAAGTTTAGTCTAAACGTAAATATAACTGTCATAATATGGTTAATTACAGTGAATCCAAAAGAAAATGTGATCAAATTTGAAAATGTCACATAATATGCTTAATTAAATTTATTTAAATATGATAAAGTTGAAAGCTGAATTATGATGCGCTATTTTTATTTAAATATATATATATGTAGTAAAAAACTGAATATGAAAACAACAATAGAATGAGAAATGCGCAAGTCCGTAAAAGATGGACGCATCTCATAAAAAAACATTAATAATGCTACAACGTCTAAGTTATTAATGATAATAGTGATCTTTTATGCATGACAATTATATCAGCTAGTTTTTTTGAATATAACTTATATTCAACTAAAGTATTGTAAATGATCCTTGATATAATCATTACAAATTATCTTTAATTACATATATTCATAACTATTCTGTACAATGTCATTATTTTTATAATAGAGTTTTATATTGATATAATGATTTTTATAATAATTCAATTGATTTTCATGAATTATTGAATTCCGAAGAATCAATTTTTTTATAAATGCATCAATCGTATATTAGTTATATAAAAGGTGTTAGAAACTTGAGTAATGTAATATCTTACAAAATCAAAGTTCAACTAATATGAATAAATTATGACTACTTGTTATAAACTTTATTAAATACAAGTTCATATGAATTAAAATTTATTAATATTTCTACAAGCTTATTTGGTTTCTGATCATAGTATATTCATAGCAATTTTAAAGTGTTAATTGATATTTATATCGCGTCCGACAGAATTTTTTGCGTAAATAAAATTTGACTTTTAAATAATTACAAGTTCAAAAATTATTCATAAGCAGAACGCTTCTAAATAAATATGAGTATTTAGGTCATTTAATTAAACCTTCAGTTATCTATTTAGTTTTTAGTTATGTCTATATTTTAAGGAAGCTTATAGATTAAGTTATTATTAGTTTGAATATTTAAAAATAATGTTCATACTATATTTAATTATAAATAAAAATTTGAGTTTAAGTAATTATCACAATTTTTGAGAAAATTAATTTTTTCTAGGAAATTATACTAAAAATCTGGTATAGTGGCGTAAACTGACGAGATTGTATGATAAAATCTTATAGATAAATCCTAAATCATGGTATCAATAATGCATATAAAATATTAATACTATATTCTTATTTAGATTATAGTATAGCATTAAGTATGAAACCTACATAAGTATCATTAAAAATGTGATCGGACCCTTAGCATTATGATGATATTCAAAAATCCGTACTACATGAGAAGAATAGTAATACCCTTAACACAACAATTATTGTTTCACTGTTTAAATGTAATATATCGTAATTAGATTTTTTTCCAAGAAAATTAGCCATTTATCTATTAATATTGTTTTACTTGCTTAATCTTCAAAAGGAATGTATTTAATTATTTTTAATCAAAGGAGTATGTATAATTGAAATCAATTACATAATTATTAATTTAAGGGCCACGTTATGATAATATATTTAAATAATATATTTATAAAATTCATTTACCTATTTTAGATTGGTATTATTCAAAATATTGTATTGTGTTATGCTATTTACTAATAAATTGTATGCATAATCGTCTACGATTATATGATATTAATAAAATTAATAAAACTAAAAATAGAGTTTAAAAAAAAATTATATTTGACTAGTAGATATTAATTGATATATTTTTAATTAATAATGTCGTAGCAAAATAAAATGATTACGTAAATATATTTTACAAATATTAGTTCTTTAAATAATTACAAGTTAATTTGAGCTTGTGTAATATTTGATTAGAATCTCTATAATATGCGTTAAAAATGTATTCAAATAAGTAATTAGAAATTATCATTGACAATTAATATTTTTTGAAAATGAATTAACTTACTGGTAACTATGTCATTTACACATTTTAAAAACTAAAATATATTATATTAACGACTTTTATTCTAGAATACTATTAAAATGAAATAGAAATATTGTAATATATATTTTTTTTTGTCTTCTAAAATTTATTTTTTTTAAATACAACAAAATTTAGTAAATTAAATTGAATAAATAATATCGAATTATATCAAAAAGGCTAATGTGTATTAATATATACATTAAGGAGTCTATGTATTTGCAAAATTAACATTAAAATTTATTGTTATAATAGGTAAAATGCATAATTAAGCATAAACTGACGACATTAGACGATAAACTATTAAAGATGTGTAACATTAAATCCTATATGAGATAAATATAACACTCTAATCGGAGCAATAGTATGATATTTGGTAGGAAAACTACAGAAAATTGACTAAATCTTTTATTTTCCGCCTATTATTATGATAATATTTTAAAAACATACAATATCAGATTAATAGAAATGGGGTTAACACAGCTAATTTTAATTTTAGTCTAACTGTTTAAATTTAATTTTTTAGTAATTTAAGAAATATTTTTTACGTAATCTATCTTGATTATATTACTCCAAATAAATAAAGCTAATTAGTGGATGTCTTTGTTTTACGATCGTAATCGTAGAAATCCATTATTTTGATGAAAAAAAGACAAAAAAGTATTAAAACCCAAAATTTTGAATTATAATAAGTTTAACAATTGTGTATTTGTTCATTTTAAGATTAATTCTATAATTTTTCTATTGTTTTACGGTATATTGTAATCCATTTTATGCATAATTATCTTTAATTGTCGCATAAAATTTATATAAATACGGCTCAAACATAGGAATTTTATTGAATATATATCTTTATTTGAAGACAATTAATATATTATACACTTATACCAATATGATTATAATTTCTAATACGTTAGCAACATCGTTCTTATTCACATATTCTTGAATTTTATACTATCTGACGAAATTTATAAAGCATATACATATTTAATAATTAATTCATTTTACACATTAAATTCTCTTACATTCAGCTTGTTATTTGTACATTTAGAAAAAAAATATTATAAATTATTTATAATATTAATACTATTTTATAGATATATTTACAGATAATTCTTTTTCGGTAAAATAATAAAATAAGGTAAATATTTGTATAAGTTAACCAAAAGTATTAGAAAAATATAAAATTTTATTAAGAAATATTTTAACAGTTTAATAAATTAAAAAATATATAATTATACAAAATGTAAATACATCGTAGAAATGACTTGTAGTTAATCTATTACTATAGTGAATAAAAAATGTTATAATGAGAATAATTTTAATAAGAAAAGATTAAAAGTTGCATTATTTTAATTAAGACTTAATATCAGTAACAATAAAGCCTATAGAAATTAATAATGCAGATAATCTAAATAATAATATCGTTTTAGGTATAAATCCTACACTAAATTCATTAAATAAGTGCTAAAATTCTCAACATTTTTATATTATGAAAAAAGCAGATTCTTATATATATGTTTAACACAGCAATCTTAGTTAACCTGTTTTAATTTATTCGTTTTATATTAGGTTTTAATGTATTTATTTAGTTATTTAAAAAAAGCGCTTTACAATTTATCTTGATTATACTATTTATCTAAAGAAAATCGCGAAACATCTATTGTTTGAGGCAAATTTTTGGAGGGCAAAGTATCAAGCATAATTAATACTAATTATTAAAAGTTGTTTGACCTTGTTTTCGCAACTTGGTCATAATGGTAGGAAGACTGATAGAAACGCACC
>CAAALY010244650.1:0-12526 GCA_900617795.1 Protopolystoma xenopodis
CTATTGATATTAAGGATAAGTATGATGACATTTACGAAGAGGGAGTTCCTTTTAAACTGCATTGGTAAGGCCTTGAATTTTAATCTGCTCCATATTTTTCTGCACAATTTTTGCAATTGGGATACCTCTTTTTTAAAGAGGCTCACCTCGAGAGTCTAATAAAATTACCTATATATACATATTTAATTTGCTGCAGAGAAACCAGTTCTGCATTTTAAATCAAATTTGAATGAGCAAAAAAAAATTTAATGCTTTTCTAAAGAAATAAACTGTCTAAGTTCTTGAAGAAAGTTGAAGCAATCAAGGCTAAACCTCCAATGATATTAAGCCTTTTAAATCCGGTATTTGACATACTTTATACTATTTAGTCATTTTTCATATTCAGCACCTTGTAATCGTCAGTTTGCATTATATTGTTTGAGGGTTATGATATACTTCAATTGCAAGATTAGGCCTAATCATGCAATTCTCTAGGAAATATGGAAAGTATTAATGCGAAGGGATGGGTGAGCTAAACGAAAGTTGGAATTAAGGCATTATAAATTAGCAAATAAGGCTATGAAATTATTACTTAACAAGATCGCTTATCCAAATTGGAATGCAGCTAATTCTTTCCTAGAATGAATTTGTGGTCTATCCCATTTGGATTGATGCTGTTTATACATGCATACCCTCCGATATACATAGTAGAGTGTATGCAGCCTTCCGAAATAATTTTGGCGTAGATATACTACTTCTTTCTCCTAGCTCAAAACAAGATTGATTACTAAGACGGTTGAAAGTAGGATAGAGTTGGAAAAAGGAACTAGAGAGAACAGAAAGAATGAGAATAGTAAAATAGCATATTCTGGATCCCTACACTATAAAAAATTAGAAGAGTTCCTCGAAAGTTGGTCACAAGGATAAGAGCAAAAATGAAGAAAATTTGGAAAAATGCCGAAAATAGAGCTTAGTAAGGTTAGCGTTGAAAATATTTTGGCCACATTATTAAGAATTCTAGAAAACTATAAAAATATGTGTATTTTACAATTGCTTATACTTGTGAGCTTTAGCTGTCAAAAGGCAAAATATTGACACGATAACCCCTTTTTGTCTTTGTTGCCCTCTTTAGTCAAGCTCTCATATGTTGAACTACTCAATAATCCTACAATAAATTAGGCCAACTCGAAAGATTTTCGTAAAAACATGTAGATTTCCAAATTAGTCAAGTCTAATTTATGTGCGAAATCTTCCTTCAATGATTTCGACACTATAAATTGAGATGTATTCCCCCTATTAAGATAAATATAATGAAGCTCTGGTAGTTCACTTTTCAAATGAGTAGGCCTCAGGTTTCAACAGACTTTCCCATAGCCTTGCTTCCAGTAAGATGTTCTCATTCAGGCAGCAATAGATTCCATTTCGGCCTCGCCTAGGTGCCATCATTAACCTCTCAGGAATCGAATCCAGGTTGTGTTAGGGCAGAGTATTATCGCAGCAAGTTGACCAATACGCCACTCTGCCAAAAGCGCTTTTCAGTTTTAGGTTAGAACTGAATTCCAGGAAAGTTTAGGCCTTTCTCATATCACATTTATGTTTCAGGATTGTCAACGAAGTTGTATTTGCTTTAGCAATTGAATACGTTACATATTTTCGCCTAGGAGTAGGTTTCGAGACCTTAAACGAAATAGGGTTATTATATCTCTTATATATGATCTAGTGGTAATCTCGAAACCTAATTCTATACAAGAATAAAATTTGCAGTCGATTAGTATAGCAAATAAAACTATGTTTCCACGACAAATTCATCACAGCAAGTAATATGTGAAGGCCTGTACTATCACAACTCAATCTCGAGTCCTGCTGCGTGGGCTGGAGAAACAAGCTTATGCAAAGTTGAAACTGCAGTTTACTCCGGACAGGATGAGAATACCTTTTGGTAAGCAGGGCTATGTGAAATACTTTGGAAATATGATGTAAACTCATGTCGATTTGGGAAAATACAACAATCGACTCGTCATTACGTTAAACGAAATAAAGCTTATATATCTCATATATAAAACTGGTTATAAACGAAAATATGTATGAGTTCTGAAATTATCTATCAGGAAAGAAGTTGATTGACCTCGTATTCGAAACTTGGTTCTGTTGTCAGGACGACTTATTAGAACGCACCTTGTCCGAAGTCCTCTGTCATAGCAGTTATCATAATTCCCGGCATCAGACCGTGGATTTGCTGCATTCTCAGAGACTTCGCCGGCATCGTAGTCGGAATAATCAGGGAGTCTTGCCATTCGCCGCACCAAGCTACAAACCCTTCGAAGAGACAAGTGAAGTCAATCCCTCGACAAACGTTCTGCGGAAAACGGTTTGCTACCTGATAAAACTGTAGACACCTATCTCTGGTCGTATGCCACACCTCAAGTGCATTTCTAGTACATTTTGACCATAAAGCCGAATTTCAGTAACGGTTGTGCTTATCCGTCTGCCTAGTTTCCTGACTGCCAGGCCTCCAAATGTGTTCAGTTTCACTTCTGTTTTGCTAACTGATAAACGTTTTAGCTTGTTTTTCGAAATTTATCAACCTTTTATTTCCTCGCGATCCCTTTTCCTTCGGTTTGTGATATATCCCTTTTGGCTGGTCTTTCTCTATTCTTGTCTTCCCCGAGTTTGATTAGGCCATAGGCAATCTCCTGTTCATTAGATTTGTCTCCCCAATGATGTCAATGATCTTCCAAATCTTCCGCTTCGTTGTGTTGTCGCCGTATGGGGTTCTTCTTTCTGTTACCTTCCAATTGATCTCGTGTCCAGTCTGTGCGATGTGCTCGGCTAGTTCTGATCTTTCGGTATCCATTTCCCTGCAGAGCTTTTGATGTTTCTTGATTCTTATGCTATTTTTTCTCCGTTTCTCCAAGGAATTTCTGTTCGTAGGCGCCGCATGATGTACAGTAATCTCCTGGACAATCCGATTTGCATATCCTTTCATGTTGTGTGGGTAGACGTGTGAAAGTGTTGATTTTTCTTTCATAGCCACCCAAATATTGCATTTCCTCAATATTAGCAGTAGGTTTTGAGTTCGTTCTTAGGAAGGTAGGAATATCCACTTTTGTGAATCCTTCTCCGTCGTTTCTATTCTTTTATAGTGTCCGTTATGCAACCAGTATTTCACGGTCCGTATGTTTCCTTGCATTACTTCGCTTGGGTATCCGTTGCCGAGGAAAATCCTAGTCAATTTGTCCAACTCCTCATCCAAGAATTATAAATCCGTTAGGCATAGGCTCCGGATGATCATGCTCCTCATTATTCCTATATTTATCATGTAATTGTGATGGGACTGAAAATTGTGTATTATCTCGGCATAAGACTTCTTTTTGAGCGTCCCATTGGGTCGAATAACTTGAACATCCTCTACTTTCATCGTGAATTTAATTTTTATCATTAATCTGGTGTATAAACTTCAGAAAAATGTCCAGTTTTTCTCTTTCATGTGACCAAAGTGCGAAGTACTGATCCAGGTACCGCATAAGCACTGCTGTTTGTAGCGGTGTCATCTTGAAGTTCTCTTCTAATTTGATTATGTATACATGTGCCAAAAATGTTGAGAGCAGCGATCTCTTGGCAAGTCCAAAGGTTTTTTCATAGATGTAGAATAAATTGTCATTATTGTCAAGCTGAATAGTCGCGTTAACGACTCCCATCTAATTCATTGTGATGCCAAGATATTCTCCTTTCAGCCCAGGATTTCCAGCACTACGATGGAAAGAAGTTAGTAAATTTATCATCCTTTTCTCTTAATCCCGAAACAACTACGTTCCTAGAAAAAAGACCAAACTTTTCACTTCGAAGTGACAGAAGCCTTCTAGGATGCATCCTCGTAGCGGTTATCAATAGTACCTAAAAATTTTTCCGAGGAGACAAAACGGGAAATGGAGATAGAATTAATTCCAAAAATCTTTACACATCAAGAACCAACACACAGGAACAGATTTGTCAGAATACGTAAGATCCTGGGGATGAATCAGCAATCAGTCCTTCATGTTGGAGTACCTTTTATTTCGTTTGAAGAGGCGAGTGGAAGGGATTCGTACGTTGGTTTCACCAGAGGCTGTGGGCAGGTTGCAATGGAGCTGTGGTTGTAGATTTCTGCGAATAGGTCCTCGGCGCACAGACCTGCGACCCCGATGAATCCTTGCTGAGCTTTCGTCCGTCATGTGACGGGAATGGTCAGAGCAAGACACCATGCTCCATGATACTTTAGCGAAAACACGAAGACAAGAAAGGTGGCCGGATTCAGACCTACTTCCTTCTTATAATCCAATTTAGTTCACTTGGGCATCTCATGTTCTGGTTGGATGTCTTATGTTTTGGTTCTATATTTGCTCATAAGTTATGTTAATTGGCTACGGATGAAGCGTGAAAAGGGTGCAATTGAAAGCGAACAGCTGCATCCTTCCCTAAAACACGTATGCCTTTGCTCCTGCAATGGTATCGCATGTGATTGGGTCCCATTGCACACGTGTTGTGTGGGTGCATTGCTCTAGAAATGAGTGTGATCTGAGCGTCAAAACCAAATCCCATACTAATCAAGCCTCCTCCTTTTGCTCGGTGGTACTTAATGTTCCCCCTACCTCTCTCTCCAAACCTATCCAACTTCCACCAACAGTTTTCACTCGAATTCCTACACTCATTCCTTCTATGCAAAATGTTGGCTATTTTGTTGATTCTATCGCCTCGCTACTCTTTCGCTTGCTGGCACAATCTCCATATCCATCTAAGCGTTTGGCGGACCTGTGGTGTTCTGTGTGAACCATGTATTTGGCCAATTCTGATGTTTATACCCTTATAAAACCTTGCGGGCTGTTTTGTGCTCGGATAACCTCTTATGTATAGGCCTACAGGTCTCCCCTCCACATGAACATAAAACCTTGCAATAGCCCGATCTATAAAGTGGGCCAGAGCATTCTCTAAAAGAATGCCATACTGAGGAAAGTGTTATTTTCTCTTTATAAATAGTCCTGATGCCCCACCTCCTCAGTAATTTCCCTATCTTCTTCGACAGATTATATGATGGCAGCATAAGGATCCTGGTAGAGTGATATATCTTTTTATTTAGTCCCAAATATGTATTTCCTTCAATATACATGATAATATTATAAAATAGTTGTCAACCAACCCTTCTGGATAATTATTCTTAATTAGAATTCTCTTTAGTCTCATCAGCTTCTGGTCGCGATGTTTAACATCTGTCAGACGCAAGCTCCTTATTATAATAGACTTCCTATCTCCTACTTTAATCCTATAAGTGTGGCTGCGAAAGATATTTCGAAGGAAACCTGTATTTGTGTATTTAGCATAGATACTATTGCCTTGTTAGCATTTGACAAAACGAGCGCAAAAATTATTTAAAAAATAAGTAATAAAAAAATATATAAAATGATAATTTAAGTTTTAATAATTTCTAAGGATACATTTAAAGGCACAGATACTGCTTGAAGGGATGAGACAACTGAACGAATCTATGAAAGTGAGAAAGAAGTGTCATGACCAAACATTGCTCACTACCTTACGAGGTGTATTCCCACTATATTATTTAATGTGATAAGGTGAGTGGTAGTAAAATTTTCCCACATTGTTATGAGTAGACCTTACGTTTCCACTAAAGTTCACATATCCTTGCTTCCCAAAAGATATTCTTAGCCAAGTTGGAGTGGATTGCAGGTTCGATCTCGCTTAGATCTTATCAGCACCCTCAGCGTAACTCGAACCATGACAGTGCAGCATATAATCTTGACAAATTAGCCACAAAGTCACATTGCCACGAGTGTCCATGGGTCACAGGACAGAGGCGAATTCCATGAAAGGCCAATAATTTTTCCATATCATATTATATGGTGAGATTGAGGATGAAGCTAAGCTGTATTTATACTATATTAATCTAATACAAGACTTAAACTTCGTTGATAGGTAGGTTCTCGGGACTATCATATGCATGAGGTGTGTTATCTTATTTTGTTTAAGGTGAAAGGTGGACCTACTTTTGGACTGAAAAATCTACTTATCAACGAAAGATAGCTTATTGCTTATTTTGCTAGGGCATTACAAATACTCTTGAGCCATTCTGGCACCAGAGTAGGCGATTTAGTATCAGAAAATCTTAATTATTTTCTGGTTAATAAAACGTAAAGTTGTACTTATATGAACTAAGACATAATACATATAATAGAAACAGAGTTTTGATTCAACTTAAATTATCATAATACTTGCCGTCAACTGTTACGAATTTTTCTATACTTATTTGCCATCTTTAACTGTCATACAAATGCTGAATTGTCTAGAATCTTGACAGAGTTTTTACTACCATGCATCTCACTTGTGTTTCTTTTAAAGGTTGGACTGCAATTTATATCTCTTTCGAATCCTCGGTAAGCTTACAATCTATGTTATTCAAGCTCAGTGAAAGTATTGTATGTATACTAAGATGATATTATGTGTTTATTTTTTGTATGTAAGTAGAGTTTCGAGACTAACAATAAATCAGTAATATGAGATGCATTCATCCTATTTCCTTTAGGATGATGAAGGACTGGTAATAGAATTTTTCCACAATGATATGAGTAGAGCTGACGTTTCCATTGAATTTCACATAAACTTGCTTTCTCAAAAGTTGTTCTCAACCAGAGTGGACTACACTTTCAACCTCGAATTTGTCTCAGATATTATGTGCTGCCTGTTTTACAGTACTAAGCAGACCAAACCAAAATAAATAAGCTTTTATCCACCATTGATCTTAAACTTGTATTAATTAAAAGGATTCCTAGTTTCTTGATCTTAATTTAGGTAGTCATCCCAGCTTCAATCATTTTTCGTAAGGTGCATTATTCCCGCACGTAAAAAGTACAATTGTATTTATATATGGTTAAATTTTGATATCGTAACATATTCGTGCTCTCAGGAGGACTTCGAAGAACCTGCTCTTTCCTTCGTTCTAATCCATGACTTCTCTAAGCATTCTATTGGGTAAGGTTTCAGACATTTCGTTGCCTCGTCACTTCACAGATCCAGTTTTAAAACCTGGTTAAAACTCTTCTTGAAGTTCTTTTAATGGAATATTTAAGTGATTTGTTGGTAGGGGTATAATTTGACGAACGAGTTTTGGAAAGTAAGGACAGACAATTTCTTTGGACAGCAAAGAAGGATACAAATATATGGCTTATTGTTTGGCTTTCTATCCCTTAGAATGCATTGCGAAAAATCATCAATCCTCTTCTTTCATGCTAATTTATATGAAAACTATCCATATTGGCGTAAGATAAAATAAAAGATTTATTTACATTAAGAAACAATTCACTTTAGTGAATTGATATCAATGCGCCAAATAGTAAGTTATGCCCTAAGTTCACTTCGGACAAGATATCAATCACTGCTCATACACAGATGTTTATTTTGATGACAATTTATTGATTGGTTATACAGGAATGAGTTGATCTGATAAATAATATATCTATTAAGAAAAATAATAGGTAGGTAAATTAAAGAAGATATGATCCAGAAGAGTCGTATCTACTTAGATGAGAAATTAGTATCTTGACGCCTCTATTTGATTCCGTACATATTACATAGTATCACTTCCTATCCAATTCTAATGTGATTTTTCAAAAATATATGATTAATTCTCTGCTGAAATAAGAAAATCTATTTCCGAAACCACTTGAAGCTTTTCTCAGTTTCTAGCTTATCATAGATGTGGCCACAATTATAATTGATTGAATAATCTTTTGCATGTTACAAAAGTTTGTCGAATTTCCTACTCCAGAAATGGGCTCAACATTTTTAAGCAAATGATTAATCTGATAGCATTTTCGCCGTTAGCATGAAACGAAGAGGACGCTTAGAATTCATAGAGAATAGATCGCCAAGATTCTGAATTTGATCTCGAACCTATTTAGCGAGCTAATCTGGATTAATTGGAGAAGCTGGGTTAGTCAATATAAGCGCATTCCCTCTATGCCCACAGTATATAAGTAAATTAAAGGGATAACTGTATTTTCTTAATATTTTAAAATTCGAGGTTAGTAAGTAATACCACGCTCTCTAGCAACTAAATGATTAGATATGCAGCTACTATTTACACAAAAACAATGGGTCAGTAAAAGCAAGGTCGAACCAACACTAGAAAGATAAAGAAGATGGCGGCAAAACAAAGGGCCACATCATCTTGGTCTTCATATCTACGATTTAAGTTTCAGAGTTCGGCTTAATTTTGCCATTAGCTCTCACCAAATCTTACATCCAAAATGCATTTAATTATCAAGTTTCAAATTGACCAAAACTGGGCCTTATCTTCATCCTTTACGACAACGGCTTCGTTTTTCCCAATATTGAATTATATTAAACTCTTACTAAATATTGAATATGGATTTAAAGCCTTAAGCTCCAATTTTAGTATAATATTCAGCTTATTTTCATGAGGGTTACTAAAAACTGGTTACTTTAATGTTTTTTAAGGGGTAAAGCAATTTTCTATTGGATTGCAATAAATGTATATTCCAAGATTAAGTGATTCGTTTTAAAGCAAGAATATTGCATCACATACTTCTCCAATGGCAAGGAAAGAATCTATCATCTCCCTATAATAGATATATTACGCTTGCCAATTATGTGCACAAATGGGCTCTATTCTCTACGTTCCTGCTCTCTAAAATGGTTTAAACAAATTGTTTGATAGGACACAAATGAAGATGTAAAATAGAATACTACCGATGTATGCCGTAGTTCCTAAGCTAGAATCTATGAAAATTACACGCCTTTATCAGGCACGGATGTCCCAACATAATAAAATATTCTTGTTCTACTTAACCATTCGAAAAAAATAACTGCTGCTAGTACCATGCAAGTTAATTAATATATTTATAGCATGTAAGGTAATTAGCGAATTTATCATTATTAGTTGTGATATGAAACTGATTTCCAATAACATGCCTGGGTCCTACTTTAGCTAAAACTTATACTACAAATTTACATTTACATAGACCTTCTCATGCCTCATATACGATTAAAGGTTTTCTGACCGGCAGGAGTGCGATAAAACGTAATATGGCTAAATATAGGGCATTATTTGTTTGAGCAAAGATCAATATCATTATACTTAAAGGTATGCCCTAGCTCTCCGTGGCCATAATGTATGCCTTGGAATATATGTCGTTAAGTATCCAATTGACTTTTTAAAGATATTTCCAAAAAATCTAGATATATGATTACCTAGCCTGTTCTTTAGGAAAATTCAGGTATCAAGTTCTGTTGAGTTAGGCTCCTGTTCTGCCAACCAAGAAAAGCTGCAAAAACGATTTAAAAGAAAATTTCGATGTGCGACTTAACTAATGTGTCTGGTAAATTAACTATTAAGTGGACAAATTTATTATAGACACTATAATTTGCGATCTGACTGAAAAATCTGCAGTAAACACATGGACTCTATTGTAGAATAGTGTGTTATATTTTTTATGGCAAAGTAATAAATTGATATAAGGTATGCTTCTTGATTATATTAAAGGACTAAAAACAATACTTTTATATTCAGACAATAAGCGGCTTAGCCTGTTAATCTTCATTACGCTGATTGCGCTCACGGTACTATAGATTATATAATATTTATTTATCGATGCATAAATTCGGATGAACATATGAATAAGTGATTGTGGCGTCAAAGATGTCCTACTTCTTTAGAAATTATCTTAAGCTCAATCAATTAGTATAATTGTTTACAACGCCTAGAACAGCAAATGTAGGTATTAAACTGAATAGTTATCGTCTATAATTGCATATGTAAGGCGGCTTTTATATTTATGGATAAGATCAGAAAATATACTTGATAGTATTATGTATATATATATATTTTGTTGTTGTTGTCTAGTTAGATAGCAAAACAAGAATTTTGTGACTTTCAGAGCTTACCCAGCAAATTAAGAATATGTTGGCTAGAGAATTGATACACACCAAAGAGACTTTGTTTATTAATATAAACTGAATAAAGTTGTAAAAATTTCATATGCTGTTTTATAAATCCCTATTACTTCACAATAATAGGTTAAACTAGCATAATAAATGATAAATAGATAGGTGCTAAAAATCTTATGGTAGGAAGGTATTGAAAAATCAACAAATATTTTGTACATTTAAGACACGATGCAACAATACAAAAATTAAAATAAATAAATAAATACTAAATATATGATATATATTTACGTAAAATACATTATATATATCAAAATAGCGGAGTAATAATAATGTTTATAAAAATGCTCATTCGCCATCTACCCCTTAAGGTTTAAAGACATTTTAGTGTATGATCTTTTACTTTCGCCTACTCTTATTACGTCATATATAAGCTCGAACAAAACTTTATTAAAATTTTGGATTTTACCTTATTATTTATTCCAGATCTAGTGGATGAATGGCTAATTTGACCCTTTGTAATTGGCTGTGGATAGATGAGCGCGTGATAGTGAAATTTTAATATTAATTACTTAGGCAACTCACATCAAAATATTAGTTGTTTGTCAAAATAAGTAGCTTGTATTTTATAGGAATGAATGAATTTCTTATTTTGTATCAAAGGATGGCTAAACTTCAGATGGCATTCCCTTGAGTAAAATAATATTCTGTCGGAATTATTTAATGAGGATTAACTTTTCATTTATAGTGTTTTTCTTTGACAATTTTATGAAAGTATGAAGATGGATCTAGACAGCCCTATTGTGTGAAGAAAAGTTAGGTTTCGAGGAATTTCTTGTTTCATAAATGTTGACCTTACTTGTATTTCAAGTGAAAGTGTTTGTTGAAGAGATTCGAAGATCGATTCCACCAGAAGACGACGACGGATTCCGCTTGACCAGCTGTTGATTGGCTTTACTGAAAACTTCATGTTGACGCTGTTTCCGAGGTAATATCCTTCGATTGCGGCGAAAAGGTGCAAAGTTTTTGTCCGTCATTTAACCAACATTATAAAAGCAAGGTATTATGGGCACAACCAAATTCGAGCTGACTAGTCAAGAAAACTCACCTGAAAATCCTTAAAAAGCTCTATATATACTCTATATCTGGCCTCTTTAATGAGGCATAAAGTGATTTGGTTTTTACAATCATATGCCAACTTCGAAGCTTATGAGTGTGTCTGCTTCTGTTTGTGTATGTGCCTGTTCGTGTTCACTTATGCATGCAACCGGTAGTGATGGCTTAAAGTAATTGAGGCAGCAAAAGTAACGTCCTCATCACCTCTTCTATTTATATATGTTTTGATTATCACTCCGATTGCGCAAGGTCAGAAGCATGTCTGGTTATGTTGATGAGCTTTTTTGCTCATATAAAAGAGAAGGAGTCGGCTAGGAATACAGACAAGTGACCGTGATTATAACAAGAGAAGAAAAGACTAGTTGAGTCGCCTCCTTTTTTAAGGCGGCTCAACAACCTCTCTATACTTGACTCTATCAATTAAGCACAATTAGTTTTTACTTATCTTATTGCCGGTATTCCTTACATTCAATGTATTCCCTATTTGGTTTATTTCGATGGCTTCTCTAGTTGAACGTTTAGCCAAAAACATGCCATAATCAAAAAAACGAGAAATTTTAGACCATTCAATCTTATATCCACTTTCTGGCCTGTGCTTAGCACGCTCCGATTTTTAAACCCAACATCCTCTGTGGGCGCTTTTCTGCTCAGACACTCTTTGTTGAGTGGGACGACAAGTCTCTCCAGCATAAAAGCGACCACATGAACACCTTATTTTGTAGCAATCCGATCTGGATCATGGATCGACTTTTGCTCTAAAAGTGAGCATAACTAAAAGAAAGTTTCGTAGTTTCCCTGAAGACCGTTTTTATTCCCCATTTCCTTACTTGTTTACCTCTTCTTTTAGAGAAAATGCACGAAGGTAAAGAGAAAACATGATAAACAGTCTCCTTTGCTTCCTTACTTATTCACCATTCAAAAAGCTATTCTTTATTAATCTAATCTTATTTTCAATCAAGCCTAGGGGATAATTATTCTCTAAAAATATTATGTTTAGCTGATTCCATTCATTGTCACAATAATCTACATCGGCTAGTTTTATGCTTCGAATAATCATATATTTTAAAACTCCAACCTATATTTTGTAACTATGATTGGGGAAAAAGTTAAGTATAAAGCTAGCATGTGTTGGCTTTATATATACATCCCTGCTTAACTTCTTACCTGCTCTGATCACTAAGGGTAAGGTGTTGTTGACCGCTATCTCCATTGTCAACTTAACATTGCAGTCAATCTGGTTAATTAACAACAAGAAATTATCTAAACTATCCTTGCCATGCTGCCATATGGCAAAGTAGTCATCTATGCATCTAAATAACAGTTTGGGTGTCAATCTTACCTCTTTCATGAAGTGTTCCTCCATCCAAAATGGCAGCCACAATGATATGAATTGAGCTGACGTTTTCCATTAATTTCACATAGCCTTTCTTTCCCAAAAGTTGTTCTCCTCCAGGCACCAGTGGACTGCAGTTTCGACCTC
>CAAALY010244651.1:0-10292 GCA_900617795.1 Protopolystoma xenopodis
CATGTAATCAGGAGCCTGCTTTCATTATTTGACAAAGATTTAAACGAACAAGTAATCTTTCCTAGATAAGTTGTTCATCACTAGTAAGTTAAGCAACGTTATACGGCCCAAAAGTCGGATTATGCTATAACTAATGTAATTATTACCCATCTAGTTATAAATTTACAAACAATTCAAATTATTTATCGACTCCTTCCTATAGGAAAATATTAGCTCGTTCCAAAGTTTTTTTCCAGAATTAATTCTGCAGTCAAATTTGTGTGCTTTACGAGGTTTGCGCTAGAAATAAGCATTTTAAACCAATGGCTTTTGAGCTTATGATTATGATATCGAGTGTGCGATTGTGTTGACGTCTGTGTACAATGCCGTTCCTAAATCAAAGTGATAAAAAAGCCTAATGTCAGGCTCTGTTAATCTAGACTTAATAAACCAAATAAAGCCATGACCGAGACTTAGTAAATCCTTAAACAACTTTGGTTGATATCATGGTAAGAATAGCTTAGATATTCTCCCGCCTTCACTTAACGAAGGTGAAAGGAGCACTTGGTTCACAGTAGAAATAAAAGAGAATATGTCTTTATCCTTTTAGGATATACTGAGCATTGGAGAAGAGGGGAAGTTAGAAAAAGACGTTCATACGAAGCCAACAGATAATGGTTCTTTAATTAATTTTCTTCACAATCATACTTAAAAAACAAAGGTTGGAATCTTGGCGTAAATTTTTATTAAAAGTTTGAGACTAGCACATACTAATCCTGTAACTAAATAATTGAAACAGATTTAAAAAATCATATTTTGGGTGTCATTTATAATAATATCCCTTTATAGAGGAATAAATTATCAGATAGTGACTATTTAGTCAAAGACAAGCGGATCCTTTTTCTCACGTAATAATTTTGCCGTCATACCTTTATTCTAAGAAGATAGACGAACTAGTGCAAAAATAGGGGATAAAAACGGTGTTCAAATAAACCCTCCCACGTTCTTCAGGTATGCAATTTCATAGAAATAAATATGAGCCATTATCGAGATCCGGCTTCTACGAAATCGCGTACTCCTGTGGTTGATCTAATGCTGGTGAGACATGTCGGCCTATGCGACAAAGGTTAAGTTAATTGAAAAATGTTTGTAAAGTCAGCTTGGTTCAACGGTCAAAAGTGGCAGAACACATGACAGAAAAAAAGTATCAAATATGCTGCTTTTCTGATTAATTTACGTCCGATGCTAAAAGTAGGATAAGAGAGGCTATTGAAAGTAATAAATTGTGGAATACGTTGAGTGTGAGGAACGGCAGTAGAATGTTAAGTAAGAACTGCTCATGCTTGATTGAAAGAGTAAAGGAAAGAGAGAATTTAGAGCTGCCACGCAAGAAAAGTAGACTCAAATCGCCAGCCCAGTGAGTGTCCTCACCTCATTCAAACTCTTCCAGCACGTAGGCTAGGAACATCAACCAAATCAGACGTACGAGATTACGCAGTCTCTTGAGATGTTAAACCTCAATGACTCTATACTAAGAGGTTACACGCTTACAATGGTACATCTCAATATCTAATTATAGTTGCTGACGGACTTACAGAGCCTCGGTCACGACCTTTACTTGGGCTATGAGTAGTTTTCACCCTATTTCGTTTAACGTAATAAAGGACTGATGATTGAATTTTCCCCAATGATACGGATGGAGCTGAAGTTTCCATTGAATTTCACATAGCCTTATCTTCCCAAAAGGTGCACACATCCAGGGTGAACTACAGTTGAGACGTAGCATAAGATTTAGCAACGCTTCCAGTAGGACTCGAATCAGGACAGGGGGGCGTAAAATTTCGACTCATTAACCGCTACACCATATTGCCACAAGTTGTCTTAGGTTACAGTGAAGAGGTAAATTACAAGAAAAGCCAGAAATTTTCCCATATCACATTCTATGGTGGGATTGTCGATTATGCAAACTGTCGATACCATGAATCTCGTACACATACTTAAAAAGTAAAAATAAGTAATGTCATCGATTTCTAGGACAAGTATATGTTTGCTTAGGCGACAATCGCAGCATATAATGTGATTTGTGAAAATGCCTTGTCTTTCTTGAAATTTACATCGTACCCGTAACCTAAGAGAACTTGTGGCAATTTGGCGTAGTGGTTGAGTCGAAATTATATCCTGCCTTGATACGCTTCAAGTCCCAGTAGGCGTGATGATGAGACCTAAGCGAGGCCGTTACGGCAGTCCACCCTGGACATGAACACCTTTGGGGAAATCAAGGCTATGTAGAATTTAATGGAAACGTCAGCTCTACTCATATCATTGTGGCAAAATTCAACTACCTGTCCTTCATCACCTTAAACAAAATAGGGTGAACATAGCTCATCTGATTTACTCGTAATCTCGAAAACCTACTCAAGAACTATTCATAAATTATTGAGTGATTGAAGTTAAAAAAAGGCCTTAAGGTGCCATCCAAAATAAGGCGAATCAACTTGTCCGCTCAGTGATGGTTCAAACATCACTCACATTCGTCTAACATTCTAGCTTAAGCCCATCGACTAAGTCAGACGTGCGAGATTACGAAGTCCAAGTCATGCCTCTCCATTAGTGGTTAAACCGTAATGGTGGTTTCTTAACCTGACTTAAACTCCTAAATCTCATTTACTCAATCAGAAATGCCTACAGTCTTACGCTGTCTCGATCGGTGATTTGTCTCTAGCCCATCAAGCCTTAGTGAACATAGCCTAAAATTTAGCTTTTATGATGACTATGAATTAGGGCCGGTATTGCGTACAGGCGTTGACGTACACACGCACATATATATTTATATATAGCTAGACACAGATAGACATACACAGACACAGACAGAATTAAACGTAGCACGATAAACATTAAAGCTAATTAGCCAGATCATCCTAAATTAATTCATGCCTGTTCATTTTCGTTTTTGTCATGAGTATATTTAAGGGATATTAAGAGAAACTCGGTTTCGATGAATCTTTTGAGATAAAATTTTTAGGGGGACTTTCAGTTCGTATGAATGTTTCAGGCGAAAACGTGCTGAGCCTTCGTCTCTCATATTATGGGCATCATCAGAGATGGATTTCATTCTTGTAAGAATCTCACGTTAACACTAGGCCAAGAATACTATCTGGCTCTATCTAACTTCTTATATATACTCAATTGAGTCAAAAGAAAATTAAAAAACCTAGATAGATCGATATAGAGTGGTTCGGTTAATTTTTTTTCATATTGGTCCTATTATTTTTGCATGATTGTATGAGTATGTGTAGTTGTGCATGTTAGCGACTATATGCAATACGATCGAGGCTTTATCTTGGGTCATTAGGTCTTGAGGATCAGAACCTGAGATTAAAACTTTGACAACTATGATTTAGGAACCGTATTGCATATAGACGCTAACACTCACAAATACACATACTCATACAATCATGCAAAAATAATGGGACCAATATGAATGAAAATTAATCAAACCACTCTATATCGATCTATCTAGGATTTTCAATTTTCTTTTGGCTCAATTGAGTATATATAAGAAGTTAGATAGAGCCGGATAGTATTCTTGGCCTAGTGTTAACGTGAGACTCTTACAAGAATGAAACCCATCTCTGATGATGCCCATCATATGATAGATGAAAGCTCAGCATGTTTTCACCCGAAACATTCATACGAACTGAAAGTCCCCCTAAAAATTTTATCTCAAAAGATTCATCGAAACCGAATTTTTTTTAATATCCCTTATATATACACATGACAAAAACGAAAATGAACAGGCATGAATTAATTTAGGATGATCTGGCTAATTAGCTTTAATGTTTATCGTGCTACGTTTAATTCTGTCTGTGTCTGTGTATGTCTATCTGTGTCTAGCTATATATAAATATATATGTGCGTGTGTACGTCAACGCCTGTACGCAATACCGGCCCTAATTCATAGTCATCATAAAAGCTAAATTTTAGGCTATGTTCACTAAGGCTTGATGGGCTAGAGACAAATCACCGATCGAGACAGCGTAAGACTGTAGGCATTTCTGATTGAGTAAATGAGATTTAGGAGTTTAAGTCAGGTTAAGAAACCCCCATTACGGTTTAACCACTAATGGAGAGGCATGACTTGGACTTCGTAATCTCTCACGTCTGGCTCATACAATCGAACAAAAATAGCAGGATCAGTATGAAAGAAAATTAACCAAACCACTCTATATCGATCTATCTAGGTTTTTAATTTTCTTTTGGCTAAATTGGGTCTATACAAAAAGCAAGATATAGCCGGATAGTGTTCTTGCTTTAGTGTTAATGTAAGACTTTTACCAGAATGACACCCAGCTCTGATGATGTCCGTCCTATGATGGACGAAAGCTTAGCACGTTTTCATCCAAAACGAGGGGGGAAGTTTAATGGACTACGTCAACATCAATATCGTATAAAAGCCAAACGGCTACAGTACAACGAGAATCATCCGTCCTCTTCTGGTCAGATCGACCAACGAATCTCTTCTTCATTAACTTTCATATGAACTAAAAGTCCCCCTAACTATATATATATATATATATATATAAGATAGGATAGGGCCGGATAGTCTTCTTGATCTAGTGTTAACATGAGACTTTTACAGGAATAAGTTCCAGTTCTCATGAGTTTCATCTTATGGTGGGCGAAATCTCAGACCGTTTTTACCCGGAACGAGGGAGGATGCCTCGGGGACTGCATCAACCTGAACGCCGTATTAAATCCAAATTGCTATAGTACTTTGGAAATCACCCATAATCGTTTGATGCAATTAAACTGTGAATCTGCACTGCATGCATTTCATACGAAATAAAAGTTTCCCCCCCAAAAAAACCAAGTAACCATAGTTCAACCGTTTTCGGCAGAATTGTCGAGAATTTGACTTCACTTGTCTCTGACTAGCCAATAGCTTAGTGCGAAGAATGGCAAAACTCACTGATGATGCCGACTACGATGCCGGCAAAACGTTTGAGAATGTACCAAGTTCACTGTCTGATGCTGGTAATTATGATAACTAATATGACAGACGGCTTCGGACTAGGTGCGTTCCACTAAGTCCCCCTGACAACAAGACCAAGTTGCGACAACGAGGTCAATCCACTTTAAGTAACCTAAGTTTCGCAAAAGTGGCGGCAAAATTATTCTCTTTGTTTTTTATGCCTAGTTATTTAATTAAAAAGGTTATCAGGTTTTAGGTTAAGTATAAAATAACGTCTAGGAATTATATAAGAGCATTATTTAAAGGCCAACTAATGATCACTTAGTACTATTTTAAGCAGGAATTATTTTCTTGGTAGCAAAAGATTAAATATATAATGCATTGTTTAAGGAATGCTTAAATTTCAAAATATTTATTAAAATACTTTCATTGTATTTCTTGACCCTACTGCAATACGAAGTATTTTCACTTAAAATTCATTAAAACAATATGAGCTAATATTTAATACCATTGGCAAATAAAACGCTGCTAGGTAACCTCAATATGTATTGATTTACACCTTTATATTTTATTGAAGAATAAAACAGTTATAAGCCCAGTTACTCGGGGTAACTTGTACCTCTAAAGCAGCCTATAATAATATATAATTTCAAGCTTTTAACCTCTTATCTATTTGGAACCCGTTTTAAGTAAAGTTGATATTTTTTTCGCCCAAGTGCATAATACCTTATCAACGAAGCATGCACCTTTGGAAAGTCGAAGACTATCTTAATTATAGCTATAATGTGATCCAGGCAGCTATGTCAATAAGACTCTTAAACGTCCCCTTTAAAGGATGCAAGCGCATTTTAAAATCTTCCTATTGACTTAAAGCGTGAGATTTTTACCAGTGATTCGGTATAGTACTTCACCTCTACAAGAAAAATGAAGATTATTTCAGAATCATATTTAGTAAAATGTAAATTAAAATCATATTCTTGGTCTATCAATCAAGTAGTGAAATAACTATTTTTATACAATCATTATTTCGAGCCAGAAATATGCTAAACAATATGCATAATGTAGGATCGACATTTAACAATGTATTTGACTTATTCTTACCTTAAGCGCAGAGTTTGTTATGAATTGATGCAGATGGGCAGTCATAGTTTGTAGACTTTTCTCAAATGCGGCGACAGCATTTGACTAAATTAACAGATAACAGATGAAATTTACAAAGGTTGTAAAGGCCAGGGCTGCTTGATAGAAGAGTAATGCAATATTCCCAATATCCTTCGATAAAAATATGTATATAACATTGCCTTCTCAAGTCTCTTACATACAGATATTCATGCTGCCTTCCTGGCTCTCTTGCCTATTTTATTTTAGATAATAATTGATTAATTGATATCATTATTAATTTCATGCCTATTTTGATAATGACTATAACCGCTGGAAAAATTAATAAATGGAAAATATAGACAAATATAATCATAAGATTTTCCTTAGTTTGATTAGTAAAAATGAGAATGTGCCTTTTTTAATGCTTAAAAAGAATTCATACATACTGCATGCATTTAAGGAAAATTATAATTACTTAGTAGGGCCCGTTTAAGGATACGTATTTTTTAGAAGTTGCTAACTAATTTGTATGTCTTACCAATGTAAACTCTTTAAAACTCTTTAAAATGTCTTGATTATTTAATTCAGAATCTTTGTTAAAATTCCAAAATGATTACATTAGTCATAAATAATATATCATTTATCAAAAGTAGTTATTCAATAAATAATCAAATAAATAAATAAATAAATATATGCTTCGCTATAAATATCCGCGCTTTTATCTTTAAAAATATACAGTTAACTAATAGGAAGTAACCTCTTGTCATAGTCTCTCAACCAATAGTTTTCTATGATACTTTAAAGCCAAAAAAATCCTTAAAGTAAATTTGGTCGATTATTTTGTGACTTAATTACAAATGTTGATTCGACTCTCAAGCCTTTTGAAGCCTTTCGGTCTGTTTACTGATTTGAAGGCAAAACAGCCTAAAGTTTACCCTAGTGAAAAATGATTCATTTATTCATTGACTAAAAAATACTAACTAATCATCCAGATACTCTTTATATGAAAACTCGTCTAATTTCAAATTGAGAAAGATTGTTTAATCTGTTAAAGAGATTTAACTGAAAGAGGAGTCATTGAGATTCTATTACCATCAGCAAAAAATGAAAACGAAATTGTTGTTATTATTATTGCGCAAGAATGACACGCAAAATCGTGAAGAGTTCCATATTTTTCACCCTGTATGAGAACAACTTTTGGAAAAACAAGACTATGTGCAATTCAATGGAAACGTCAGCTCTACTCAAATAATTGTGGGAAAAGTATTCTATTAGTCCTTCATCACCTTAAACGAAATAGGGTGAATTTATTTCATATTACTGGTTTACTGTTAGTCCTGAAACTATACTTAAAATACAAAATATAAATAACTTTCTTACAAATTATTATGAATATGATCATTAGAAATGGAGAACTATCGAGATATTTAATATAAAATTTCAGTTAATGATTAATACTTCTGATACAATAATCCGGAAATATTCAAACGAAAATGCCTTTGAAATTGGGAATTGATGAATAGAGACACAAAAGAATTCATTTAAAGAATGAATAATAATGTTAACACTAGTTAAATTTGGGGAGCATTTCTTCCTTATAATAAGACTTATATTGCTCAGCGTCTGAGGAGTATGGCATACTGGCCGAAGCTTGAAGATCTTAACCAATATTAGCAGAATTAATGTACAAAAGTAAAATACTATATGGGGATGAAAAATAATCTTATGAAATAATAAAAATATTTGAAAATGAATATGATGATAGTACTCGAGGATGTGAATTATATACTTTGAAAGGCTTGATATTGAATATTAGGTCATCATTCTAATCTCATAATTTGCATGGATTTAAAGCAAAGCTTTAGGCTTGTGAAAGGTAAGTATTGCACTCTCTTCAATTTAATATATGAATAAAACTTTTGCCTAAATGACAAAGCTCTGAGGCTAGAACTTTCACCGACATAGTCGTGATTTTTCATAGAGCTTTTGGTTGACCAAGATTACCTGACTGCAACACATAAAGGTAATTTTCATAAATACTAAGTTTTATTCAGATTGTCACAGTTATATGATAGTAACGCCCTTGATATGGAGTTTATAATTTACAGTTTTATGTTTGTTAGGTTCTCTAAGTTGGTAGCTCAAATAAATGTTCGCCTTTATCAATTGTATGATAATCGATTACGATAGCTTAGGCAAGTATATGAGGATAAATTATGTTTTGCTCTAACTTCCAGGAAGGATAGATTTATTATTAGATCTTCTTCAAAGCTGATGCAAAACTCACTTCAGTCTGCCATTGAAGTACATAAGCCAATCGTCCCAGAGATCACAACGAAATTTCTGGCATCATTTATTTTAAAAGGCTAAATGCTAATCTCTATACCATCTGCTTATGGTATGAAATTTTTCCACACATAAAATTACATCTGTACTATTTAGAATGCGTATACTTTAACGTAGTTGGATTTTAAGCTGGAGATTAAGAAGATCTTTTACGAATGCTAAGCTCCTTCCTAAGTTATGTAAATTAGATTTTGTCTAGTAGCTACCCCAACAACTTGAATAATAAAACTTTGTTTTTACGCCATTATTCAGGATTCTGTGATTTACACTGAAGGGGAGTTAGATAAGAATGACAGTAAATTTTTTAATTAAATCATTTACTTTTCTGTTTATATTTGGGAACATTCTGAAAATGTCCATATCCTTTTCAACGGAATTTACCATAACAATTAAATTATGCATGATGTATATTAAGTTGAATATATGAGCATTCTATATAGTTCCTACAAATATATGCTTCATCTGGACGACGAAATATTGAGCCAACAAAGTTATAACCTAAGTCAAACACTGATCTAGTCATAGATATACAAAATGTTGTTCCACATCCAAAATAGGCTAACTATGAACGTAACCTATGTCCCATTAATCCCTCTATTCAAGTTCGCATTCAAGAGCCTTGTATTCAGGTCAGACTGCTAACAATAATAAAATGTTGAAGATATAAAGACCAAAATGTTGTGGCCTCTGGTAAGGTAGCAGTCTCCTTTCGATTTATACAAGTTGGTTGACCTCGTTGTTGCAACTTGGTCTTGTTGTCAGGGAGAATTAGTGGAACGCACCTAGTCCGAAGTCGTCTACCATAGTATTTGTCATGATTTCCAGCATCAGACGGTGGATTTTGAATATTCTCAAACGTTTCACCGGCATCGTAGTCGGCATCATCAGTGAGTTTTGCCATTCGCCGCATCAAGCTATGAACTCGTCATAGAGACAAGTGAAGTCAATCCCTTGACAAATGTTCTGCCGAAAACGGTTGAACTATGGTTACTTGTTTTTTTGGGGGGGTGGGGGAAACTTTCATTTAGTATGAAATGCATGCATAGCATTCATACATTTATATTAAGTTTCTTAAAAAATAAAAAACATGGTACTTTATGAAACTGACTTATTGGTAAGTTTCGATGTGGAATCAATGTATACAAATATCTCTTAATAAAATGCGCTAACGGCCCTGCTGGAAATCCTAGACCGAGAGGCTAATAGTCAACAACAAGTATGAAGCAACACACAAATTGGCAAAATTTATATGTTTGAAACTCAAAAAATTAAATGAGAGACTATCAAACACGATCAAACATTCACATGAGTTTTCTCAAAAAATAAAAAACGTGGTACTGGAAGAAACGGACTTATTGGTAAGTTTCTATGTGGAATCAATGTACACCAATAGCTATGGAGAAAATGCACTAACGGCCCTAATGGAAATCCTGGGCCGAGAGGAAGATATCCTGGAATCGCAACGGATCAGGAGGGAGTCCTCAAAAAGACTAATCAACTTGACAATAAGGACAACATATTTTAAATTCAACGGGAAAATCTTTGAACAAATATTTGGACTTCCCATGGGATCACCGCTCTCACAACTTTTAGGAAACTTATACATGAACAAAATAAAAGAGAGCTTCAAGATGGCACCACCACAACCGACAGTGCTCATGCGGTACCTGGATGAATAATTCGCACTTTGGTCACATGGAAGAGAAAAACTGGAAGAGTTTCTAAAGTTTGTAAACCGGATTGATGGAAAAATTCAATTCATAATGGAAGTAGAAGAAGGTGAGCGGTTACCGTTCCTGGACGTTCAAGTGATTCGTTCTAATAGGACGCTCAAAAATAAATTGTTCAGAAAGAAGTCCTATGCTGGGATAATACTCAATTTCCGGTCCCATCA
>CAAALY010244664.1:2442-12582 GCA_900617795.1 Protopolystoma xenopodis
TCTTTAGTATACATTGCACTTGGAACATTTTTCTTAAATGTTTAAAAGATTTTTCATAGATTGCTAGAAATAGTTTTAACTTATTAATATAGATTCAGTGAGAAAAAACGATATATTAAGTAAGGAAGTTACCTATGCTGACATTAAATGTAGAAATCGTAGCCGTTTCGAATCACTTTATTGTTCAACTAATTTATCAATAACATATATCATATGTGATTAGGCATGTTAGGGCTAACTTTGCTATTAAATTTGCTCTTATTGCGAGCATATTACGACAGGCTGACAGGCTTTTCTACCAATGCAGAAATCTGCAAATATGCACATAAAAATAGCTATATTGTACTCATTACAGCCCCAGCAGACACCATAGGCTTCACAATCATAATGGCAGATGTGAATTCCGTTACCTTTATATGGAAAGCGCCACGTACTCTTGGTAATCAGATCGCATTTGGTGTAACTACAACCTTGCTAAACAATAGAGTTGGCACCATGCACATTTTTAAGGAAAACAGTGAAGAGAACTATACCATTTATTTATTGAGAGCATGTGGTCTGTACAATTTTGTCCTGCAGTCCCTTAGCAAAGATGCCGCCTCTACTGGCATAAAGTTTGCGAATATAATAGGTTCGTTGCAAGTTGTAAAGTCCTGAGCTAGCTAATTTTCTATGGTTCTAGACATTAAAATTTATTTCATTTATCTTTGACTGTAATGTTTTGCTAACAGTGAAATTTATCATTATATTAGGAAATTAAGAAGATATCACTCTGTCAAATCTACGGAAGCATTTTTCTTTATTTTCCTCTATTGTATAGCCATCGTTTATTTAATTTGTTTAATTATCCTGGCTAGTAATTTGTGCCTTATCCATAGTGTCTTGTTAAATCCAGATGGCTTAGATGCACAAAATAATATCCAAAGCCAAGCAAATTAAAGAGTAATGTATTTTAATTATAGCAAGTTTGAAGTAGCACTACAAGGCAAGCCATAGTGTTACAATACATCTAATATTTAAATGTTTGATTTCTTTTCGAATATCAAAATGCAGTTTTTCATCTCACTTATATATAGTGAGTTAAAAGAAAATATTATGGAGTTGACATAAATATATAAAATATTTATAATTTATAAACTTTTAGCCATACCCGAGATAAATGAACTGAGAGTCGAAAAGCGAGGAGTTGTGCTATTGAAATTCTGTGCACTTCCTTGGATCCCTAATATTTTCAATTATGTAAACATTTTTATAAAATCAAAATATTAAATGCAAGGGATGGATCGGCTATCGTAACAAAAGATGTACTTACGCCTGCTAAATTGATGTGTTCAAAACTAATTGTGAAATTACGTTCCTACCTACTTTTATTTTTCCAGCTGCATTAGTCTTCGCCTCAAAAAAAAATATAAAAAATACGAACATTTTAAATTTTGTATTTATATGATATTTCATTTTACCAATGTTTTTATTTGGATACTTAGCATAATCCTTTAGAATGCATATAATTGTATTCATAAATATTTTTTTTTATTTGATAAATAGGGTTAAGAATAAAAGCATTTGGATTAGCTATATTAGGAAATAGGGTGTAAACTTGCATCAGGTCTATGAAATTTACGGATGAAATTATTTTTTCTTCAGCAACAATATTATCAGGTCTTCCATATAATCTACCGTTTTCTGTTGTCATTCAACCCATGGTTGGTGCAAATAGAGGTTTAGCAACTACAAATCAAGATCTAATTATTTTGGTTGAAGGTAAGCGTTTAATTTAATAAAAGATTAAGCCTATTTGCTTTCCAAAGCACTTCAGTAAAAAAAAGAATTCATAAAGTTTCTATTTATATCCCCTCTAAATTATGTAAAAGACTAATTAATATATTAACTTTATTTATATTTTATTAATATCCAATTACTCACCTCCCCATCGGATGATCCTGAAATTGAATATCTGAACCACGTGTACATTCAAGTTCGCCTGATATTTGCTTTATTTGTATATTATTCTTACTTAATAAAGTTGACATGATGTCGTTTTCGGAAATAATAGATCTTTATTATTCCGTTATGGAACAGTAAATAAGGAAATTTAGATGACCAGGCTTAATTAGCAATAGATTTTAATTTAGAAATAAATAAGGAATGAGCACAAAATACCTGATGTAGCAGCCTTGTAAAAAAATCGAAGCCAACCTGGAAACATTGTATAATCTTGCAGTGACTCTTTTTCGTTCATTAGCAGGATTAACAATTAATAACGAAATTAATCACTTCTGTCAAAATGTATACTCTGAATATCGTATTTAACAATTTAGCATCATCATGAATCAAGTTCTGCGTTATTAAGGAGACCACCCTGGTTGGCCAAATTCTGAGCTGTAAGGCTTAGGCACTGCAAAAGACTATACAAAAATCTTTTTAGACTTAAGTCCTTCGACTCCAAGATCAAGATCGTTATCCATGGTATCGACTTTGGAAGTGAGGACCCATCATGATCCACAACGGATAGAATAGAATTTGACCCATTTAACTTTGTAAGAAGGATCCTTAATTTCCTTTACTAGTGGATGGCTTGCTCTCTAACCAGTCTTCGGGCTAGGTCCCGTCGAACTCAGGGAACATAAGTCTTTTATGCCAATAAACGTGAGTATCGTTTTTATTAGAAGCTTTAGAACAAAATCGAAATGCAATATCAAATTTTACTTATTTGATGCTACTTACTCGAGAATATTTCTAGTCGAATTCGAAATCCTCAGAGATAGTAAATAGAAATGTTACGACTAGCAACCATATAAATGTAAATAAGATTTTTGACTTTGTATTCGAACCTTGGTCATATTGGTAGGCATACTTAGAATAACGCACCTAGTTCGAAGTACATTGTATGCATGACACTTTTTGACATCGGAATATGGACGTGGACATGAAAATTATCATGCATCTGATGGAATCCGGACTAGGTGTGTTCCTGTAAGTCTTCCGAACAATATGGCAGTCAAAAAAACAAGGCCAAACATCTTCTATCCAAGGAAAGGAGACTGCGACCACGCAAATGGCCACACTATTATGGTTTTCATATCGTCCGTATTAATGTAAATTTCTGCAACCTCCAAGAAGGAATGCATCCTTATATTATCGTTTATTCAGCATGTCCAGATCAGTTATCAGATTGGAATTTTAGTTTTTAAACGAAGTAATGAAAAGATTAAAGTTATCATGAATGTATATATATATATATATATATGCAGATATGGACTGGACTACTACTGACATCTGCCAAAACTTTGCACAAGTAAAGTTTCCTTTCATTGGCAAGTTCCGTTGACGATTATTATATCGGAAGCCTATTTATAAACTAAAATGTCTTAAAGAGTTCTTCTAGAATGTTACTAGTCTTGTGTTCTCTGCCATAGTGTTCGTGGCTTTCAGCATCGAACATACGTCTTAGCACACTTATTTTAAATTGTATATGGTGTAGTCCCTCTGCTAGAACTAGAAAATTCACAATTAGAAGAAAAAAAGAAAAAAAAAGATCCCGGAATTACTTTTACTATCCTTATTTAACCTTTGATATCTACATTAGATTCAGACTTTCCACATATACCTAACTGATCCTAGCATGTTAAAACTGTTTTCTAATATCGTATTTGCATACATTACAATGAAGCCTACTCAACGGGATTCAATACTGGGTAATTTGTATCGTAGCAAAGTTACCACTTAACTTCACTCTACAACACGGAAACAGTTGTCAGTTGGTCACAGGTCAGTTTGGATTGTTATAAATTTTGTGCTTTTGTGGTATTTTGTATGTGCGGAAGACTTGCCGGTACATACATATGAGGATATCAGAACATAGAACCACCTGCAAAGAATTTTGGGTTTAGAAATCGGGAAGGGGGTGATCATTTGGTCACAAGAGGACCCCAGATAGAGTGATCTAATTCTTAACGTTTTGCCAAATATAGGGAATTTACAGCTAAGCGGAAGCAAAGGGAGTTAATTTAAATTGAAAAATCAAAGAACATTCCTTATAAGAGGAAAAAAATTAGGAGGCCAAATAAGAGCTAGCTTTGGCTGCAAAATATAATGAGAGAGAGAGAAAGAGAGGAGGTGAGGGAATGAGAAGAGCCACTAAGTAAGAAGACAAAACTTGACGAAACTGGAGTCAATTTTTTGACATAAAATTGTAAACTAACTCATGGCTGTCGCAAAAACACACGAATACGAATCAACGATGCTCCAACAAGACCCATGACTGCAGGATCATGCTCTAGTTTATTTACACGTACACAATTTGTGACTACATCGATATCCTTCCTGCACCAACTTCATCAACTTACATGCATTGATGCCAGCTATAAAACAGACAACCAAATCATATAGTGCATCATAAAGATCAGAAAGTGAGGTATCTGAAGTAAAAAGGATCTCAACTGACCAGAGCAATTTAGTTAACAAATACGTCGCATCATATGTTTTTTAAAAACCTTAATACATGATGGATTAGTTAGGATCTAAGCACTCACCCTTCTCGTTGGGTTTATTTATTAAGATATCGCCCTAGTTATCAAGGCTATGCAGCAGACAATAATTGATTTATTCTTGTCTTTTATCATATTTAATCGTGATACATATGCATTTTTCAAAACAAATTGCGTAAAAAAGAGAAAATGTTGAATTTAGTGAAAATTACACTTAGAATAAACCGTAATTTTGAATTTAGCTCCAAAGATTGTGAACTTAAGCATGAAGTACATTGCCACATTCTTCTGTGATTATCATGAGCCCTAGATGCTTCTGTCTGCTTTTTCATAAAGAAAGCTGTGCCAACACTTTGAAGGTTAATATTCAGACAATAAATTTAACCTTTCTCACATTGCTTAGTGTCCAAACAGAGAAGCTACGAGATGAAAATTATCTATTAGATAATTTTTCATATATAAGCACGGTTAATCAGTTATATGAGATGTATTCACCTAATTCGTCTAAGGTGATGAAGTAGTAGAATTTTCCCACAATCTATGAATAAAGCTGACGTTTAAATTGAATTTTCTATAGCCTTGTGCTCTCAAAATATGGCAGAGTGGGCAATATGTCAAGCTCACACGCTGCACTGTCACGGTTTGACTTCGGCTAGGGGTATTTATAAAACCTAGGCGAGGTTAAAACTACGGTTAATCCTGGATGAGAACTTCTTTTTGGAAAGTAAAGCTATGGAAACTTCAATGGAAACGTTAGCTCTACTCATATCATTGGAGGAAAATTCTACCACTCTTCCTTCATTACCTTAAACGAAATAGTGTGAATACATCTCTATTGAATAATAAATTTTGCTGAATAAAGGTTTTTTTTATTTCTCAAACTATTTATTAAGTCTACATTTCTTACGTACATTAATGTTCGATTGTTTTTATCATATTTGCTCCAGATGTATAGCTCGTAATTGAAACGCGTTTATTTTATTAGTATAAGTAGGTAAAAATAGAAAAAACTAATTAATTATAGAATTTATAGAGGATGAAGACAGCCTAATCTTATTTGCAGTTCTACTTCATTCCTGCATTCGCAAGCAATTAAGCATATTCCAGGCTGCATAGGCTCAGCGAATTCAAACAATTTAAGCTGATAAAATACAGTTAAAATCTTTTGACAATTAGTTGGCATTTTTCAGTCGACAATCGCTCCGCATGTTCGAGGTGATTCCTATTCATCAGATATTTCAATCCATTCTATTCATTGTTTTCGTTTGTGAAGGTGAGGATTTTATTTTTAAATGCATTTTACGAATAAAAATATCCAGTTACTTTGGTAAGATGTACTCTGAATATTTGTTATAATGACATAGATGCTAGAAGTAAAATCGATTTAAATATTATGTCTTTATGGAAATAGTAAGAAGCAATAATTCCATAATTTTATATTGTAATAGAAAGCGAATTATCTATACACCATAGTAATACTCACAAATTATGGTTATTGATCAAATAATACTAAATGCAAACTAAAATAATTACCTAAAATAGATTAAGCAAGCAAGAATATATTAGTTTCCGCATATTTGGAGTGTCGCTTTGTAAATAGACTCAAGCGAATAAACCAAGTATTGCATGTAAATAACTCATTCAGAAATGTTTAGCTCAGAATTATTTGTATCCTGATAAAATTTAATTAAATGTAAAAGCAGCTTTTCACCAATTTATCTACTAGCTATTCTATATTCACTTGATGTTAAGCAAGACAAATTAGTTTTTTTAATGACAAGGGAACTTCTGAATTTCAACAAACTTTTCACAATTATCAGTACGTAATATATTTGAACAGTTTTTATAGCTTTAAGTATTCTCATGGATAAAAGAAAATATTACCCATTAAACCTTTAGTGAGTATTTGATCAGTTACTATAGTGATAATTTATTCTGGATAATTATCAAGTCTTACATGAATTTTGATTAAATATTGTGCAGATTTGAGTTAAGTATAGTAGCAATAATGAATCGAAATGAAATACTGCTTAAACACATTAATGCATATTAATGCGAACATCTGGGTTTAGAATAAAAGAACCTATTTTAGTAATAGATAGTCAAATAACATTTTTTTTATTCTTAAAAGGTATCGTTTTACTAAAGCACTTCATTCCATATCCAGTTCGTTATTGCTCATCATTTGAGGGCAGCTAAACGCGGGATCTCAAAATCTGTTTATTCTAAACGGACATTACTCACTTATAACATCTTCGCTTAACTGAGTGCGTTCTACTAAGTCTCCCTGACATCAAGATCAAGTTGCGACAACAAGGTCAACCTATTGCTATAAATTGAAAGGAGACTGCGATCATTCCAGAGACCAAGTTGCGACAACGAGGTTAACCCACTTCTATGATATACATTAGTTTATATCGTCCATGCATGTGTTCTGCAGGCTATAATTGTGTTGGTAGATAACAATCTAAGTATTTATTCAGGTTAAGTAAAGAAATTATCTTTATGTGGCTACGATTAGAAAAGCGAATTAAAGTTGGTTTTTTTCTTTGTTAGATATTTAATAAACTAGGTAATTAAGAGAGAATATTATATATATATATATATATATATATGAGGGGCTCCTTTATCTAAATAATTATTTGCAGCAATATTATTCTCATAGACAAGGCCATAATAAGCAACAAATAATCCTGAAGTTATGGTCAATGATTATTTCATTCGCTTATTAACTATGGGTTAAGATATGTTATATATAGAGGTAAAATTGTATTACATTTGAATATTATCTTTTCCAGTAAATGCATATTTAAAATTGACATTAATTAGTCTTCCAAAGGTAGGAATATAGGAGTGATTATGTATATTACATAAAACAGTGTTTGTGAATTCTGATTAAGAAATGGATTTCTCATGAATATTATGTTTCTTGGATTAGAAACTTCTCATATTTTTTTCCTGAAATTAATTAACAAGCATATTTCGAGTACATACTTCTCGGCAATTTTGTAGTTTAATATATTATTTGCCTAAAGATTTAAAAGTTTGCTTAGCAATATTCTTTACATTATTCACAAGTAAAATTAGAGCGATTAATTAATTTTTTTATGCTTAACTATAGTGCTTTTCTCACAAGCATTTAAAGCATTTATATTATGTATATCTTAATATATAAAAAGATTGTGCATTTAATTCCATACTGGCTATATTCCGAAAAATCTCTTTGCAGAGCAATTAGAGGACAGTAGCCAATCGGATATAAATTTACTTAATATTAGAGGATTAAGTAGGAAAACTGCAATGGGTTACGTTTAATAAATTAGAGCATATAATTCCATATTTATATAACATAAATGCCTATAAATAGTATTAAATTAATAATTGTACTTGCATAAACTTTTCAGAATAGCCAAATATTCCACTCTCACATATCGGAGCTAAATATTCACTAATAAAATTGTCAATTTTAAGCAGGTACCAATAAAGTCCTATTTGATGTCTATTTTAAGTTTAACCATGAACTTATCGGTTAAAAGTTCGGCATCATCAGGTTCATTATACTGATTTTTTACTTAAAATCATATGACTGACGCTATTGAAAAAATCTGAGATAATTCTGTCGGCCTTTGAAAAACATAGCATACTAATGCTAAAGTGAGGAAGGAGAACAATATATACAAAAAGAAAATACTATTGGCTTTTTGAAAAATATTTGGTTCACGATCCATATAAAGTTATCATGATTATATTTTCGCTTCTATCCAAAGAAGATCTACTGACCCATATATAAGAGTTTTCCTGAATAAAAAATAAGTGAAAATGCTTAGTGGATTTATATCTTCGAAGCTGCTGAGCACGTTTGAAATGGAGGGATATAAATTTCCAAGTGTCAGTGGATATGGAGAATTCAAAGTCAATGGAATAAATAAGAAATTATAGATAACGAAAGGAATTAAAAGAGCACCATCTAGGAAGTGAGAAGGAAGCATATATGGCTACTAGTGAAAATTAAGAAGACGAATATGAGGAGGAGGCTAAATTATCCTGGCGACTTATTATGGTTTATCATTTCAACGTATAACTGAAGGAAATTAAGGAAGAGAAACAAGTGCTTCCTTGCATGTGCACCAACTCATCTGCATATTTGTAGGGATAAGCATAAGTTCTCCAACCAAATCAGTGCATGCCTCAATAAATTATCAAATTTGGGTTCTAAACAGTGATAAGTATAGTAACGGAAAATATTCCAAGCCTCAATTTCTGGAGCGGATTGTCAGAGGGTGCTTGTATGCCCACAAATATCTAAAGCATTAGCAGAGACCGATAATCGACATAGATGCATGTACCTACTAGGACGTTCTACAAATGACTAAGCCACTCAACTCAGCAGGTAAATATTGCGATGCCGTAATTCTCTAGTTTACTATTATGTTTATCGAAAAATATGTTTAATGATAATTATTATACACAATGAAGGATTAAATGAAGTCTTATTTTAATAGCTTTTACTTAAACATGAAGAAATATGTATTTACTTATTTAATTTCCTTGATACCCTCACATGCTATCTATAATTGTTTTTAATGCCCTTAATTTATTTAATTTTAAGCGCTAGATAAGCCTACAGATGTTAAAATCACTAACTTTGCCGGGAGAGATGGAGTACTTATGGTTGAATGGAAAGATACAAATCCTAGTGGGGTGTATTATGAAGTCACAGTTTCCCTGATAACCGGTGCTACCACTTATAATATTCTTGCAGGAAAAGCACCTATCTGTAAGTTATCTCTAGTAATAATTTTAACAAAATGAAATAGAATAATTTGTTCTAGTAAATTGTTTATTCTTATCTATTGTTAATATGGAAATTATAATGATATCCTAGCACTTATTCGAAGACATTAAAAGGGCCAGAGTGATAATAGATTCAATCTTGAAAATATAAAGCCATCAAGCAACGCTACTACATGATTATTCAGCAACCTGCCAAAACTGCATGATTTTTCTATATAGATGATTGGAGCATAAATTTGGGTATTTAGGCCTGGCTCTTGATGGAGAGGATGGTATGAAGAATGCTGTCTTGAAGTAAATTATCTGCTAAATATTGTGTGTGCGGATTAAATTAGAAAGTTTACCTAATCTAAATGCATTATCCAATGGCTAAGACAATCCGAATCAAAGATCTAAATAGCAAAAATGAAAAGGAATATACTTATATAGGACGGGGTTGAGGTATAATTGAAGAGTAAAAAGATTTAAATAGCAGTAATTAATCATTTTCCGATAAAGAATTAAAGATTTTGAAAGAATATAACAATTATAAACTTAAAAAAGTTTGATCTTGCTTTTTTTACATTGGTCATGTTGACAGAATGACCTAAATTTACTTACCTTGCTGGGTATCACCAACAGTATCTAAGATCAGTACTAGCATCCAACCGCACAATTAACATATCCTCACGAGTATCTTCAGCATCAAATTTGTCATCAAAAGTGAGCCTTGGCGTTTGTGGTAGTTTATTTGCATTTCTACAAGGAAATAATTGAAATGTATTATTTGAATGACCTTCTGTTATACAGTTATGATATCGTTAATTCCGTCACCCTATCTGTACTTTTCTAAGCCTTATTTCTCACAATCTCTCAAGCC
>CAAALY010244669.1:454-12568 GCA_900617795.1 Protopolystoma xenopodis
CTATTACACTGATTTACTGGTAGTCTCGAAACCCTACTTACTTACCAATAATCCATTGACTCGAATTTACATAACTCTTAGTTATCTAAAAAAAAGCGCATCCTTGAGGAAGTGAGAGATAAGATAGATCCTCAAAAATCCCTCACTTTAGCTTCAGTTTTCCTCACATTCTCGAGGAGGTTGATCTACTATCCAGGACAGGGTGCCATGAAATTGTGGATTTATATGGACTCATTTGTGTTGTAGTAAAGAAATTTCATATTAGAAGAAGGTGGCTGAACACAAATTTGACCGTAGTAGCTATTTTGTTCGACGATCAGAGCCAACAGAACATAGTATTAACTGAGCATGATATGGAATGATCATGAAACCTTGATGATAAAAAGACAGAGTTCACGATCTGCACTCAATTGCCAGTTATGTGCCATCAAGCACAAAATAATTAACATAATTAAACACGGCTATACGCTCGCACATGGTAAAAACTAAAAATGCCTTTCGTACAACATACAAATGCATGGATTTTAAAAAATTAATCAGTATGTGGAGGTGAGCCGGTAATTCTTCTTGATTCATTAGCTTACAGTAATAGGAAGAATGATACTCTACTCTGATGGTTACGTCGTGTGAAAAAAGAAATTATGACAACTTTTCATATAAACCAAAACGGTTGACTCGGAGACAGCGCCAGTAAAGTCTTGCGACAGCAATCCAAGAAAAATCGCCTTTGTCTTCTAGTTGGGCCAAGATTCGAACCCCTCCATCTAGCACTTTCATTATAAATGAGAATAAGCTGAATAATTTTAATCCAAAAATCAACAGAATTTATAACATTTTATTGATTCAAATCTGTTTATTATATTGGTAAATATAGATCGAATTCGGAAGTTCGATAGCTAAAAGCAAGAGAAGAGGTGATAGTCAAGAAAGCGACTGGGATAATGTATCTTAATATAATCTTCCAGATACCCTAATTTAAAATGTAAAAGCGGGAATAATAATAAAATTCAATTTTACTGTTTAATAAATCCTAACTTTTCATAGTAATCTAATGTACGAAGCCTTTTAGATCACTTTTAGTTTTTTCAGTAGTCATAAGCAAAACGCACCTATTAGAAGAATTATGCAGTATAATAGACTCAACCAAAAGCAAAATGTTTCACACATATCATTACATGAAAGTTCTTACGGCATACATTTATTTGCAGTAAAATAAATGCTGATTCTCTGTTATGCAATGTATGTAAGAAAACTTCTGGACCCTTCCAACTGAGGAAACCTTTACTCGTTCTTTCATTCTAGCGCCAAAATGATTGCTAATACAGGTCTTAGAAGAGTAGTCAACTATTATCAGCTTATTTATTTTCAGTAATCTTCCTCACAATATTTAATTACATTTCAAATGAATGTAATGAAGATCTGATGATTATTCGCCATTAAAAAAGCTACAAACTTTATTTTAAAGCATTATTTGCTATTGGCAAACTTGCATCGCTGTGAGAGAGAACTTTATCGTCTTCTTTTCTTTGGCAAAAATATAACTTGTAATTCCGATCATTCTATTTGCGTCTTTATTCATTGCTTTCTCTCCCCCTTGTGTCGCCGTCTTCAGCCTTACGACAAATTTATCAAGGACTGAACGACAGCTGCAGTTAACAACAGCTTCCGTAAATCATCGAACAATAAAAACGCTGGATAATGCAGGTTTGATATATGCCGATATATATGAGCTTTTCTTCCCTCACGAAAACTGCTGTTGAAAAGTTTTTTAGCTCCCCGACAGGATTTATGATTTCTTGGCAAGTCGTGTCATTCAAGCCCTCGGTAAATTACAATAATGAGGGTATTTAGGACTACCAACTTTTTTTAATGTTTGCCTGCTTTATATGCAGTGGTCGGTATCTGTCTGAAATCCCACTTAAACGGACTTTCTCTACCCATTCTGCATAAAGATATAATAGTCCCACCGATACTTATAAAAAGCTTTCTTATTGGGAACGTATAAATTGTGTTGATTTAGTTAAATCTGAAGTAAAAATTTATATTTAAAGTTTAGATTAGTGAAAATTCTAATTAACCGAACTATTCTGTTAAGCGGATTAGAAGGCTCTAATCTAATAATGCCCACTCATATGATTCTGATTGAGTCTTCCAAGTCTACTTAAGAAGAATTAGGTTATTTGAAATATGAATAAATATGTTAAATTAATTGTATCCATGTCTATATTATACAGGTTTCATAATGTACTTTTGACAAAAAATTATTAACTCATACATCCACAATAATGTAACCATAACAACTTATTCGCGCAAAGTTCAATTAAGAAATTCTCAGTAAAAAAAATAAATGAAAAAGACAATAATTTTGTAGGATAAACTTACTTCTAAACACCCATTTAGGTTATGCATATCAAGATAAAATAATTTATTGATATAAATTTACAATGCCAAATTTTATCAAATATTGAAATTAATCTTTCAAATATAGACTTCCGACTAGCATACATAAGGGTTATATCTCAGTATCTATAGGCTTAAATCTATGATCAGTAGAATGCAATAATTTTCATATTTAAATATTCTCAGGTTGTTGAGCTTACTCTAATTTCGAGTAAAAGTGTTTGGTAGAGAGATTGGACGGTCGATCCCACCAGAAGAAGATATAGAAATCCCCTTGACTAGCTGAACATTGGCTTTACTGGAAAATACTCGTTGACTCTTCTTTCTAGACAATCGACTTCGATTCCGGTGAAGACGTGCTAAGCTTTCGTCCATTGCATCGTGGACGTTATCAGAGCAGGGTTTCTCTTTTAAAACTATATATGAGCTAACGAATTGAGACAACTCACCTGCTTATCCCTAAATATAATATATATAATCTAAATCATAGCCCTTTGATAATGTATTAAGTAATTTGATTAGCTTAAATTATATAACTTCCTGTCTTTGTAAATTCATGATGCAATCAGTGATGACTTTAAATAATTAAAACAAAAAGTAACGTCTGTTTTCTACTATCAAGGTTTAATGACCACCTTATTTATAAACCATCAATCCTGGTGCGCAAACAATTTAATTTGCACTTATTCAGAAATCAGGAAACTAGAAAATAATTAGGCATGCTTAGACCCAAATGGACCTTGCTAGTTTGACTAATAAAATACAGCGTAGAATCTATTTGAAATGTCGTTAAAAGCACTTATAAAGTAGAAAGTCTCTTATCCTGGTCAGCTTTTTCGTTCGCATGGATTAAAGGACAATTGTGGAGCGCTCATTCATTCCTCAGATGACTAAACCAACAAAGAGAAAATTTTCTCAATTGAGAAAACATGCTGGGCCTTATTTCTCATATAAGTCAATAAGCAATTAACTTAACTGGACTTTTTAGCCACATGTCTCAATCTATAAGAAACTACTTAGTATTTTCGCATACCTGAAGTATGGATTGTCAAAGACTCAACTTGTTTTATCCTATCCTGTTATTTTCTCTTGCCAGAATCATGCTGATAAGTGAGAAATAGATGCATTTTTAAGCTGCGGAAATATATTTTCTAAAAGATAAGACTGCTAATTCACATGCCATTTAGGAACATTTATTTATAAAGTAGTAATAGTGCCAAAATGTATCGATGAATATGTTAAGCCTTGATGAGCAATTTGTTGATTCATTTGAATTTGTCTTATAACTACTATCTTATTCAGACTGGATGGCAATTCTAAGCTCTATCTTAAACTTTTTGATACGGCCTCCAGCATGTGTATTTGTTTTTATTTTATTTTATTCCATTTTTCTTTGATTTGGATAGGTGGAATATCATGAATGGGGGTTTCTGTCTTCGAGAGTATCTACAAATAGGGTACGTAAAAGTAGCGGGAGAAGATATATTGCAATGATCTACTTCATTGAGAGACACAACTATTCCATTTTTCCATAAAATAAATTTCATATAACATCATAGTGTCATTTATATGCCAACTAATGTTTCCGCTAGAGGCAGCAATGCTTACCAACTTCATTCTATAAAAAATATGTTTGGCACATCAAATTCCAGGAGGAGCAGTGTGAAGACAAACAATGTAATGTTTTAGATAACTAAGAGGTAAAATATTAAAGGCGATTTAAATCCTCAATCAGAATAAGCAAGTTAAATACTCATAATATAGTTTACGCCAAGCAAAACTTTTTAATTCGACGAAAAAGCATTAAAAATGCTCTAGGCCAATCATTCAACCCAGGATACATCTCTTTCGGGTTGTTCTAATTCACTTAAGAAATCGCTTAATAGCCTGAATTATCAATTTCTGAGCTCATTCACACCTCTTGCGTACGGACAAGCCTATTAGTTAATATAATATTCGCATATCTCAAGCATGATCTTTTTTTTAGACATTCTATAAAAATTGAGTTCACCCAATGGTCATAGTCGGTGATTTGCATAAAATAGAGGAGGAACAGAGTGGAGGAAATCTAAAAGAATATGAAAAGCAGAGTAAAGATTTACCCAATTATTTTTATCAGAGCAGGAATATTCATAAACTTGAGAGATTAATTTTATATACGTCATTTACCTCTCTCGACATATTTATTCTACCTTGAATACAAATATTTTTTTCTTTACTTTCTATTTTTATTATTATTTTATTCATTAATTTATTTTTAGAATATATTTTTCTACTTTACAAATATACACTCTGCTAGCTTCTCGAATACATATATATCCTTGAAAATGGGTGGGCTTTTCTTGCTAGCCATAATTTTGTTGTTGGTCTTATTGCTTATTTTTAGTCTTTTTACCTTATTCCGTCGACTTTGTAAACTCCAAGACGTTTCAAGGGCTTCGTAGTCGACATCGTCAGTGGGCCTTGCCATTCTTACCACCAGATTATAATGCGTCAAATCGACAAGTGAAGTCAATCATTTTGACCAATTTTCTGCTAACCAGTTGTGCTCTCTCTCCTTCTTTCCTGGATTATTCACCAATCATATATCCTCGTATCCACTCTTCACTATCACGATTTATTATCTGCTTATTGAAATGGGATATTATCTACTGTCCGACTCTGTAAATGGACTCCGGAATAGGTCTTTCTGTCAGTATGACCAAGTTGCGAAAAGACGATCAAGCAACTACTATACAAAGAAAAGTGATTGCGATCATACAAAAGGCCACACTATTTTGGTCTACATACCTTCTTATTATTTAATGATGATCTCATGTAAAAGCGGATTCGACGTTAACCCTCTGAGTTTCGCATTGATCAGGAGTTTAGATTTGTCTCTGTAAAGTGGTTGGGCTAAAGTTCAACGTACTTTTGGGTCCTTTTAAATTGTTGTGGCGAAAATATATCATACATCAAATTTCTATTTTCCAGTTCCTTATGTGTATTTGCTACTCTTTCAAAGTTAACAGATTTAAGCGATTAAGAGAAAAAAAGCTAAGCAATAGGAAGTTAAAGTTTTCTTGGCTCCATAGGAGTGCGTGTCAATCTATTCTGGCTGAATAGTTTCTCAAAAGCTCAGGATAACCAAAATATTATGGTTTTAGACTAACTTCCCACCGAATTATATGCATCTAAAGTGTGTTAGAAATTTTCATTAAATACTGAAAAAGAGTTGCACTCGCATTAGTGATAAAAGGCTGTTAGTTGAAGTTACCCAATAGTATTAGTGTGAGAAAATTCAACTATCATACCTTCACCACCCTTTACAACTTTGGGTTATTGAAACTCTTATTCTCTACTAACTTGCCTGCGTTGGTAGCAATTTGCTATAGTTGCCAATAAGCATACAGGTTTTTCACTAAGATCAATCTAATTTACTCAGACTCGACAGACAATGTTATTATCCCTAGTGCTCTAAGTAATGCTAAGCCAATAGATTTGGAATTAGTATATTTAATTCACGAAATTTTCTATGTTGTTGATTATCTAACAAATATTTACAAGAAACTTTATTCATTTATCTTAAATTATGGGATTTAGCGAACATTTAAATAAAAGCTTTAATTAGAAACAATTATAATACTTATTCAACCTTAAAACAGTATTTCGTGTTTTGATCTCTTTCCGACTCTATTCAGACCTGATTTACAATGCAGCGTCAGCTACCAATTAAAGCGGAGCGCCAGAGAGCTTGTCAGCCCTAATTTCTGTGAAAATACAAAACAGGAAAAGAAGGTTTCTTGAATTGTCAATAGCACAGGGTAAGTAATGGGACCAAAACAACTTTTCGACCACTAGATTTTATGGGATAAGTGGGCTGAGAAGACATGGTATAACGGAAACTCAAACTAGCAATGTGAAAAAAACTGTGTGAAAAGTATTGGTAGGTGCTATGAGTATTTAAGCCATACCTGGCGAGTATGAGCAGTACCGATTTGGCATGATACACTTTAAAAGACTTTTAACAGCAATATAACAGCTGTTTGTCAGGACAATCAGTTGAAATTGGTAGAGAATAGAGATAGAAGAAAGAAACAAAACCGATTTGGCCTTAAGCAAACGAAATGATGAGAGATAATTGGCTAGATTAAGTTGACAGGAGTAAATTGTTTGCATATATCTGAAGAACAAGATGGCTGACTATATTCTCCAGGCCTGAAGGTAAGAGGACAGTGACGGGGGTTGAAAAAACCAACTCGATTTATCAGGAAAATAGAGCCGACTTGTATGAAGAATTGCCTGTTTAGTGTATGACAGAGGATAACAAAATAAGCGAAATATATTTAAAAGATCAAATTGACGTTTAATTACTAAATTCAGCAATAGCTTTAAAGCTCTATGCTCATAGAACCAATTCGAGCATATTAACTTTGAGGTTTGAATTCGGTTTCACAACAAAGTCTTGTTTAATCGAAGTTATGGCGACCAAATTGGTGTGGCCTTTTGTCTCGTTTGTTGGCATGCAATTTTCCAAATACGAACATTAATTGGTTGCAACCCTAAAAAATGAAAACGAGGTCGAGCCAACTCTATAAGGCTTTATAGATGAAAACACCGAATGCCAACCCTCCTTCTACTCAGGGCCAGGATAGATTGAACATCTCTGAGTGAATGTAGCAGGCTTGAGAGTAAAAAATGACTGAACGAGAGTTTTCATGATTAAAAATAAAATAAAATAAAAATAATCTTGCTGTCTACAAGTAAAAGCGATCCTACTTACTTTAATGTTGTTCCTCCTTTTTGCATATTTTGCTTTCAAAAGTTTACGTCAGAGTCTATGATTTCGTAGCTAAGCATAGGCTAGCTGAAAGCAGTAGGTCTGGATAGAACATCAATTCTCGATGTAAAGTAGACTGATTTTATACCAAGATCAACATGTTGTGGTTGCTATTTTGATACAGGAGTACGTTTCATTTTGTGTTTAGATGGCGAGTCTAAGCAATCTGTAGATTGGTCCTACCGGGGCAAATCGAAGGAGAGTCTGTCTTGGACTTTTGTCTGTTGAATTGTGCGAAGAAAATCTGTCATGTCATGGACATCGTCAGGGCCAGAAAGCATTATTCACGAAGAGTCAGCAAAAATCTAAACCAAGAAATCTGAACAGCTGAGATCCTTCTTACTTCATGGGTTAAGGAGCGTCAGAATTATCACTAAAACTGTATGATGGATGCTTTATTTTCGCATTTGTATTGATGAATTTGCGGGTATCATTTCTTAGCTAAATTTTACACAAAACAAGCATATGAAAATGAACACTAAACTCACACTTTTTAACCAAATCCGTGAGCATAATATTTAGCACCAAAGTGCCAGAGTATAGTAAATATTTTTAAATTATTTGGCCATATGTCCTTGAAATATTTCTCAGCCTAAACTAGTGATAAATGCTTGCCTTAAACAATACATACCAGCTAAATTACTAGCTTTAAATAGACATCTGAGATGCTATTTCTAGCTTAAATCTTATACAGTAGTTTATGTTTAATGTAACCGAATACTTTACATGAAAGACTATTGCATCTATTCAAAATCGGCTGGAAATATCCAGTTATATATAATTCGATAATATTGCTAACTATACTTTTTATTGTCTGCTCCACACTTATCCCTTTCATATTTAAAGGAAACCTTTACTTATTTTCATAGGTACGAAACCGCAAAGGATTTTGCGCAACCTGATTACTTGAACTTACTGATAGCTTCTAAGTGCATTAAAAGTTAAACTATATCATAAAGCTGTGTTTATTTTTAGCCTTAAGGACATGTATTTTGCATTAATTTTATTCTGCTTCGTTTTCAATCCGCTTGTCCATACTGCATTAGACCAATAATGCCAGTTGTATTATATTTCCTTTGGACTTAAGGTGCATAAATGAAACTGGATATCACATTGAGTACTGTGGGGGCATGATTCTACGACAGCAAAATCGAAGAAAGTCTACAATGAAGCAGCAGGCTCTAGGAATGACCAATTAAAAGCAGCAGAAGGTTTTTGCATTGCTTTGCTTTTATAGTTCTGCGATTTAGCGACTTTTCATTATTGGGGGTCTTAGCGACCCTGTTCAATGCAAGTATATCAGTAATATCAGGATCTTATGATAGTCTTGGAGCCAACCAACTCTGGATATTGGCAAATAATTGAACTGCAAAGACAAAATACGGGTTCGTCTCATTCGACCTTCCAATTTAACGGAATTTAATAGTGATGCTGTATGCAGTGGAAGTCACATGCGCATTTTAAAAACATGGCGCTTGTGTGGCGATATCGTAAGCTGTCGAAATAATAGGGAAAAGCTTACAATCGTCGTATAGTAAGAAAATCGTTACTACTACTTATTAAATAATCCAAAGTACCCCATGCCTTCTCTATTCTGATGCAATATATTTCTGTCAGTCTGACCTTATACAAGAAAAATATTTTTTTTTCAATCCTTTCTATCTCAGTAACTTTGCGAGCTAAAGCAAGTAATGTTAACTTGTGTATCCACAATAATTAGGTATAAAGTAGAAAAGGTTTTCATGGCATGCTCGACACCATTTCTGGTCGTCGATTAAGTGGAATGACTGACGGATGGAGGAGCAATATTGTAGAAATGATGGAATGTGAGCCACAAATAATGCAGAGGCGTTAGGGCTTTCAGTTGGTTGACAATTTAGTTTATAAATCAAACGGTTTTCTCGAGCTCTGCAATATAGTCCTTCTTGTTCAATCGAGTTAAAAATGGCTCCAGTCGTCACTTTGTAACTGGATCAGAGCCTATCATTTTGGTTTTAGGTTGTAAACATTTTTATTTTTTAGATTTCCAGGCCTCACTGATAGAGAGGGTCTAGATGGGTATAATATATTCGCTGGCATCTTTGCTTTTAGCAAATCTTGCTTATTTAAAAGCTTATAGTAAAAAATGCAAATTGGTAAGATAATAAGCGTAGCAATCTCATGATAATAGTTCCATTTCTCTTCTGGCTAAGTTTTGATGAAACAGTTTAGAAGAATCATTTTTCTTCCTTTTTCAATACCGTTCCCATTATCGTGTATTTGAGAAAAATAGATATTCACATGCAAGGGAAATAGAGATTAATTATCCCAAAACCTGTCTGCTTTCTGATACTTGGCAGTCTGAAACACATTCCCAGACATAAATTTTTGAATAACAACATGACGACACTGCAAGCATTTTGTCGTGTTTATGCTTTTCTTCGACTCAAATAGCACAGTAACTGCAACAATTGCGTCAAGAGGGCTTTAAATTGGTATGAGTTGTGCAAAAGCTTATCCTGCTTCTATTGCGAGATTGGCATCCATATCAAACAGTTTGCTTTCATCTCCGTGCTTAATTGTGACAAGCATGGAGCAAGCAAATAACCATCGGACACGCTGAAATGAACATTTATTACACTTAAGAGTAGAAAATATGCAGATAAATGAGCAATTTTTGTCAGCAAAGACTCTTGCCCATCCGAAAGGCACGTTCTTCTAGGCCGAAATTGGTTATACAATGTTGGGATTAAGATGACATGCTGCTTAGCAATGTCGAACTCTGCTTGAACGTCCATGTTGGAACTTACTTATCCGAATGCTGTGAAAATGAAATGAATGACGTTCTACCAACAGGTTTAGGCTCTATTGGAGTCTCCTAACTACTACTTGCTCTATTTATTCTCTTGAGAGTAACTAAGCCAATATTGGGAATACAAAGTTGAATTTAAGGCATTAACTCGATATGTAGCGATTCATGAAGTCAACAGAATTAACATTAAATAAATGCACTATTTTTATTGCCAGTATGAAATATTAGTTGTATGATTTCATAAAAAAGATAAATAGATATGCCTGCCCTCCTGTGAACTGAGTCGAAAATGGTGACTTTTACTAAGAAAATGGAATATGCAGGTGATAACTAAGGACAAAATGACACTCTTCCACGGCCAGCCGAAGCAACACTAAAATATTGGCAAAATGGAATACTCGTGAGTTTCTTACATTGCATGTGGAAACGGTAAACAAAAGTATAGAGGGGAAAAAGGAAGAAAAATCAGCCTATGAATCAGGGAACATTAAAGACTCCACAAAAACGTGGATACGGAAAGATCCGAAAAAGCGCAATACATCGCACAGACAGAACATGAAATCTATAAAAGAGGCTGAAAGGTGATCGACATCCAGAATGAGATAAATCTAATCAACAGAAGATTTGATGAAGTTAGGATTAGCGAAAACTGTGCATATTGCCTGCGTAAACTCGGAGGAGATCGACAAGCAGAATAAGACTAAATCAAGGAAATACTTTCATTTTGAAGAAAAGGCGTCACAATGGGGCCATGAAGAAGCAATCGGTAACCAAGAAAAGACGTTTACAGTGAGCTTATTCAAATCACGTAGAACTATCACATTTGGGGTTAGGCAAACAAGAGACTGGGGCATAAGAAATTCATAGACCTGGCATTAGGAAAAGAAGAATGGGATATGCTACGGGTCCATTGCTACTTGGCTATTAGTAATTAATTGTGATTACAAACGAGGTCTTTGAAGTAACAGTTTTGGCCACGAGATGTACTCGGTGTACATGCTGAACAGCGTCAATTTAAGTTTAATGTACACTATGGCTTTCGCCTAGTTTATACGACCCTTAGAGTATAATAGTAAGTCACTATAATAGTATATTGTATCTATTTTTTACAATAGTATTTATTGAAATAATTAACTAAATTAAAATAATAGAATGAATTTTATTGTTCGAAGTCTTGTTTCAATCATTATCAAGTCATCACTGATTATACCACGTTTTCTAACTTCAAATCTTCTACCTCTGCAGTGAAAAATAACCCAAGCTTTACAACTACTGATAATAGTAGACTCCCTTTGTACATCAAGCCTTATAGTTGTATTAGTAGCATGTGTGGTTTTATCTATTATTCCACATTTTTTTTCATAATTAACACACAAAAACATTTAGGCCATTATTTTATTGCGATATCTCATCCCTGTATCAGCAATTAATGTTGGCACATGTTCTTAATCCTTCTATCACCATTAACAGATTCTCACATCCATCCTTTTGTGCTTATTTACCATTTCAATGTATTCCTCTGATGCCAAATAATGCATTATTGAAATCTTCGCCTCCTTTAGGCGATTTAATGTGCTCTAGGATTGTCACTTAGAAGAGCATATAATAATCGGTGAACATTCTCGTCTTATTTTCGTGTATTCCACAATATAGTATATGTCTGTAATTATTTAAGAAATTCGGGATAAAAGTTGATAGATTTCGAAGGAATATATGAGTTGAATCGAATGTATGCATACTTCTCCATATTGCTTACTTTCGTGCTTCTGATAATTTAATGAAGTTCTTTTTATTTTTGTGCTTTGATAACATATTTTTTGTGTAATTCCAAGGCTTAACACGAATTGAATTAGAGCGAAATTATTAAAATATAAATAGCACTAAATTTAAATGGATATATAGTAAGTCTTTATTACCTTTACATCAGCCTTGTTGGTTATTTCACTTTTTGATCCATTGGAGCAGAATGCGGCTATAGCCATCTACAGGTTTAATGTAGATCTAATAGTTTGATACGGAATTCATTCCATACTACGAGAAGGACTGCATTTAATTTTTATATGTGATTTGTAATCCTAGTTACAGAAAAGTATTATATAAAGAG